>BPLR01021210.1:0-71383 GCA_021605095.1 Caerostris extrusa | reverse complement strand
ATTCAATTCCTTCTTAAAAAGTTAAGAATCGTATGACCAAAATTAATTCCCATAAGCTATTATTTAAAACAATATTTTATTAAACCACTATCTTATGTATATATATATATAGAGATTTAATATTTTTTATTGAAAAAATTTACATTTTTCATATAATATTTTTAGCGATGTTTCTTTTACATTATATATGCTTATAGATTCTTCATATATCATAATTATTACCATTTATCTGAAATGATTTTCTAAAATATTATTATTAGTTTTTATTCCGGTTTTAATTTGCTGTAATGAATTTAAAAGGCTTTATTTATTTTTTAAGAAATAAAAATTATTTTTATAAACATTTTCAATTCAAGGTCATTTTATAAGAAATTAGTAATTTAAAACCTTGGATTTTCCAAAATTCATCAGAATATATTATTCTTTTCAATGAATTACAACTTGGTTTTTTTTAAGAGAAGTTTCTTATGTAAGAAACGAACCGCAAAATTTCTAGAATCAAACGTGTGAAATACAAACCACAATATTCCCTTTATTGTTTGCTATTTAACATATCTATGAAATTTCTATTGCCAATCACTTTTTGTTATTTTGGACTTCGGCACAAGATAGTGAGAATTTGTTTAAATAAAATAATTTCCAGTTGCTACATTTTTATTTAAACATATTTTTTTTAAGTGCTACGTTTAATTCTGGGTGTTTTATAAATAAACACGCCCATGATTCATTGGAAAAAATGGGAATTTTGGCATGATTTAACTTTATACTGAAAAGAAGATCGGAAGGCAGATTGTTTTTTGAGGCCTGATGACTGAGTGAATAGAACTCAGTGACATGGAAGTTTTCAGTGGTTTTGTAATCCACTTTTTCACTTGGCCAAAGTAGGTCCCGGCTAAATATGACTGTAGAGCGTTGGGCGTAAGGCTGTGACAACCATACTCCGTAAAAGAAAGCATCTCTTTTCTCAAATTTACTAGTAGGCTAACGGCCTTGGCCACCATTTGACAGATGCGTCATTGAAGAAGAAAATCTTTTTTAACATAGAATGCCTTTTTTTTTTTTGCTAATCCTTTTGTAAATTATCAACTGAATCTGGCCATAACGGGACAAATTGAGGCCCGCAAAAAAATGTATAGCCAATCACAATGTATTCATCTTTGTACACCAAATTGCAGCCAAATCAGTGCAATTTTACTCGTAAAAACGCTAAACACAAGGAGAGCTCCCAGAGCGTGATATGAGACTTACACGCAATAACTCCAAAGGAGATTAGTAGATGAGATTCAGAATACAAAGATAGTATTTTATACTTTTAGGATGAAGAAAGCATACTGAGCAAAAATGTAATAGAACGCACACAATATGCAATAAAAACATTTATGAAATGATTGGCTTTCTAAAAAATACGTACTTGTCTTCCTAAGAGTGAGAACACATATCCCTTAAAGGGATATTACCTCCCTTTATTACCTCCATTAAGTTTAACGTTTGTTTGACACCGTTTCTCCATACTCAACGGCAATTGTCCAACAGTTGTTAAGGTAAAAGTGCCTGTTCGTCAATAACCATCTGTTTCAGCTGTTAGTTCTCTAGCGCATATAATTGTGCTGAAAGACGTCTGCTAAGTATGTCACATGTTCTAGAGGCTTAAATCTGGCACTGCCTGTACTGTAAATCTGTACACTGGTTAATCCAGTCTAGTAATATCTTCACTTTCTAGAAACTCCTTAGCAGCACGTGTCCGATGCGATCTGGTCCATATAAAAACAAGGTCTGCGCCAATGGCACATCGGAACAAAGCTCCTGGAGAACGATCACTTACTGACAGGGCCGGATTTAGATGAAAAGAGGCCCTAGGCTATTCCCTTTTCACCTCTTTCATTTTTAAGTTTGTAAATTACATGAGAGATAGTAAAATATATGCAGAACTTCTCCTTATTTTCTATTCAGTGTTTTAGTGTTTATTGTTTTTAGAATAATGTAATTTTAATTTTGCTAACAATTTGAATGTAGGCCTCTCTTGATCTGGATGCCCCTAGGCTGAAGCCTGGTTAGCCTATAGGAAAATCCGGCCTTGCTTGCTGATTATAACAATCTCCACTAACAGTGCCTCCCGTCGAAAATTTGGGATCCAGTCTTCCGGTTCACCATAATGCCTTCCCAGAGTACTCCAGAACCACCATAACGGTCACTCTCCTTAATGTTGAGGAAATATAACCGTATCGTTACATCTCTGTTATCAATTGGCGTTGAGAATCGCTTGTAACACTCAAAATGAATTCAGTGTAAAAGAAAACTTGACGCTATTGATAAGATGTCAAATCTTTGTGTTTTTTTTGCACCAGTTTTAATTGTGCCATGAATGGGCAGCTGTTGGTGATGCAGTATTCAGCGCTGCTGATGAATAGTTCAAGTTCCGGAAAGCCTCTGTCCACAATAAATCGTTACACTTTGTCGTACGCAGCTGATGAGTTTTGTTTACCACTGGCTGATACCGATCTTTTTCGCGTGCATGATGGTATATTGGTCATTCATATGTCTTTCTTTCTTATCCGACCACCGCCAACCTTTTTTATAGCTGTACCTGTGATTTGGAAGGCTCTCAAGCTTTCTGTGAAACGACACTGTTTTTTCGATTCGAAACTTTTGGGCTACGTTTGTCACATTACTCCATCTTTAAATCTGCTGATCATTCTACCTACTTAGACCTAGTACCGGCACAATACCAACTCGCAGTGAATGCCTTTAATAGCATTTTTCATTTTTTTTGTTGTTGTTGTTGTTGTTGTAGTAGTGTCAGCTCCGTATTTTTGCATGTTTTCATATCACTTGATCTTGATGTCTGTATACGAATCACATTTCTATTGAATTATGTGTTCATTGTGCTAATCGCAAAGTTTTTCTACAAACTTTATGGTTGTATTGAATTACATCGTTGCTTAAATTTTCGTTCCCAGTGTAGGTCAACAAACTTTATAAAATAATTAAGCTAAAAAATGCATATTATTGTACCTCTAAATTTATTCTGGAATTCTTCCAGGACAGGAGTTTTTTTCAAATTCTCATGAGATAGAGGATATTTTGTATTGTTTAAAAAAAACCAAACCTTAATAATAAAATATCAAATTAAAAAATTAACTTTAGTATATCATTATATCTATTATGAAATCAATCCATTCCAATTTTTAACAGCTAATTTTATTTATAATAATTTTGACTATTTTTAAGCGAATGAGAGACATTATGAGATAAACAACATATTTTACTTACACACAAAATTATCAAAGTAAAGGGGAACTAAACTACAGTCTATTAAATGTATTAAAAATGGCAAGTAAAGTAAGATTATTTTGATTGCAAACATTCGCATGTTGCACATTGTATTTGATTTACAATACAGTTATTACGTATTTCCCTTTGCAACATTGGAATTTCGCATTATTTTCTCTTAGTATATAATGTTATGTTCAAAGTAATTTTGCAAAATGTTTAAAGGTAAAGTTAAAAGTATTAAAGAGTTATAGGTACTACCCATTCTTAAAGCCGACAAAAAATATCTCATTCACAATTATGTAAAACTATTATGAGAAATATATTTATAAGCAATTATGAGAAATATATTCGATATCTGAGATAAACTTAATTATTTTATTCAAAGATAAATAAAAAGTTCAGAATATTATTATAGCTGAGATTCTCTAGAACTTCTTTAAATTTCTATATTGAAATCCATTAAATTATTATTTTTATTTTTTTGTAAAACTCCTTATTGATGCGTTCTTTAATTAAAATTTTATTGCAAGATATAAAGGACTTTCTTTGTTTTATAAATATTCTGTGTGCTTGGCATTCAATGCTTTAATACTTAATCGATAAACTAAATTATTTAAAAACTCTGTCTCTTAATCGTTATTTCAGAAATGCAGCCTCTGAATATCCATATTACGTCATCTTTATAAATAGAAAAATAATGAATATTATTTATGAGCAAGCTTCATGCATATATGGATGAAATAGTTCTACAATAAATATTTCAGCCTTTATTTTATGTCCATGACGTGGCATTCAGTGTACCGAAACTATTTTTATCTTGATCTTTAAAATATATTATCTGAAAAATATTATTTATATTACTTTTTAAAAATTTTTTTTTTTAAATTGGAAAAAAAAATGAATAAAAGATGTAGCTGTTATACATATTAGATGTAGCTGAGACAATCAACAAATCGCATGCGCTTGTGATTTAAAGGTTTTCTACTGTTTTTAAATATTTTCCATTTTTTAATACATTTCAGTATATTGTCTTTATTTTTTCTATTAAAATTATTCCTAACTTTCATTGTTGTATTCAAAAATAAAATATTTTTAATGTTTTATTGATTTTTTAAATTATTTATATCATTTGTTGATGCATTCAAACAGAAAAACGCTTAAGGATTGTGATTTATAACAATAATAATGGCAAATATTTTTGATTTGAAATTTTATTTCCATGATAGAATAATTCACTTAATTGTTCAAGTATTATTTAAATTATTTATTTTTAAATCATTTTTCGCTATGATATCTGGCAAAAGATCGATAAGAGTAAAATAATGTTTGTTCTTAATCATTAAAAATTAACCACTATTTAACACTTTTAAATTAAAATCATAATAAAAGGGTGTAATATTTATTTAGAGTTATTACATTATTTACATATCATCTTTCAGCTTTACTATTAGATCGTAACTCTAATATTAAAGTAGAAAGATGATATGCAAAATCTTGTAAAACTAGCAAATATTTAAATCTAATATATGATATGGTAATCTAGTAAAACATGTGAATACTTATAACTCTAGTAAAACTTGTGTATTATTAGATCGTAACTCTAATATTAAAGTTGAAAGATGGTATGCAAATCTTGTAAAACTAGCAAATATTTAAATCTAATATATGATATGGTAATCTAGTGTATCTAGTAAAACATGTGAATACTTATAACTCTAGTAAAACTTGTGTATTATTAGATCGTAACTCTAATATTAAAGTAGAAAGATGATATCTTGTAAAACAAAATCTTGTAAAACCAGTAAATATTCAAATTTAATATATGATATGCAAATTTAGTAACTTGTAAAAACTAGCAATTTAATTCTAATATTGTGAACACTTATAACTCTAGTAAAACTTGTGTATTATTAGATCGTAACTCTAATATTAGATAGATGTAAAAAGATGTAAAGTAGAAAGATGATATGCAAATCTTGTAAAACTAGCAAATATTGAAATCTAATACATGATATGGTAATCTAGTGTATCTAGTAAAACTTGTGAATACTTATAACTCTAGTAAAACTTGTGTATTATTAGATCGTAACTCTAATATTAAAGTTGAAATATGGTACGCAAATCTTGTAAAACTAGCAAATATTTAAATCTAATATATGATATGGTAATCTAGTGTATCTAGTAAAAACTTGTGAATAGTTATAACTCTAGTAAAACTTGTGTGTAATTAGATCGTAACTCTAATATTAAAGTTGAAATATGGTACGCAAATCTTGTAAAACTAGCAAATATTTAAATCTAATATATGATATGGTAATCTAGTGTATCTAGTAAAACTTGTGAATAGTTATAGCTCTAGTAAAACTTGTGTATTATTAGATCATAACTCTAATATTAAAGTTGAAATATGGTACGCAAATCTTGTAAAACTAGCAAATATTTAAATCTAATATATGGTAATCTAGTGTATCTAGTAAAACATGTGAATACTTATAACTCTATAAAACTTGTGTGTTATTAGATCGTAACTCTAGTATTAAATTTGAAAGGTGATATGAAATCTTGTAAAACTAGCAAATATTTAAATCTAATATATGATATGGTAATCTAGTGTATCTAGTAAAACTTGTGAACACTTATAACTCTAGTAAAACTTGTGTATTATTAGATCGTAACTCTAATATTAAAGTAGAAAGATGATATGCAAATCTTGTAAAATTAGTAAATATTCAAATTTAATATATGATATGCAAATTTAGTAACTCTAGTAAAACTTGTGAACACTTATAACTCTAGTAAAACTTGTGTATTATTAGATCGTAACTCTAATATTAGATAGATGTAAAAAAAGATGTAAAAGAAAGATGATATGCAAATCTTGTAAAACTAGCAAATATTGAAATATAATATATGATATGCAAATCTAGTAACTTATAATACTTATAACTCTAGTAAAACTTGTGTATTATTTGTCCATTTGATAAAAATGAATGTTAAATTCATCAAAAACAGGACTTGTCAATATCACGACTTGCATGAGCTTAGCATTTAAATAAATATGCCATAGTAAATTTCCTTTGAAATATTAAAGTTTTTATAGAATTATTACGTTATCTATTATTTAGAAATTTATTTACATAAAAATGTGCAACAAATAATAAAGTTAGTTAAGTTTTTGCTTTATTTAAATACCTAACTATATTTCGTATTTTTTTTTCATATTAATATTTCCTGACATGCTTAATTATTTCGAAAAATAAAATAAAAAAATTATTTTCTAAAATAATAAAAATATATTTTTCAACATATTTACTTATTTACTATGGTGAATATTTAGAAACTAAAAACGTGCGATTCTTTTTTTTTTTTCTGAACGACTTTCATTAAATTAATTATATTTTACGTATGGCTCGATGCAATTTTTCCTTTCTCTTCAATGGCGGTCCACGAGTGTTTTTTTTTTTTCTTTCAAATGTATTCCAAGAATTCTAAAAGGTGTACTCTCTTGTTAACATTGCAAATGCGACTGAAAGAACATCCGTTACCAAAATGACTAGTAAATTCTAAGAAAAGCATACCTCATATTTAAAAACAAACCACATAAAGAAGCTTTTTTTTTTAGACTTTCAAAAATAGACTCAACAATTTCTGTGAAATCAATTAGCAGCAATAAAATATGATTTTGGTCATAATTTGTTTGCTGTAAGTGTATAACATTCTGAATTGGACCACAAACCAGTTAACTACGTTTGATATAATATAACTCTTAATCAGTTCCGAAGGGGAAGAGTTGTCGTCAGGTTTCAAGCGTACCTTGTAGGTTTCTCGTTGTATATCACAACATGACGGCAACAAAATTGTCTTTGCTTTTGTAAATTCACTGATTAAGATATTGATGTTCGTTGAAATTCATTATTTACTATCTTCTTCTTTATTGGGGCAACAACTTCACGGTAGGCCAAGGCCGTCTGCCTGCTGGTAGATTTCGAGACAGATCTTTTCTTTTACGAGATCAGATTATCAGTCCTACGCCAAACGCTATACAGTCATATTGGACCGGGACCTGCTATTTAAAGTGGTTTCCGAACCACTACAAACATCCATGGTACCACCGAGACTCGAGCTCGAAACCTGTGGAACCAAACGCCAGACCGCTAGTCACTCGGCCATCAGGCTCTTATTATTTACTTTACTATCAGAAAATGTTACGTAGGGATACCTTATCCATATGATGTAATGTAAAAGGATTCATCGGTCCAAGTGACCTTCTATTCTCAGCGCAGTCGCCATAAATAGGACGATAGCTATTCTCACTATTGGAATGTCACTATAAATATTATGCTTCGACACATTTATTTACGCAGTCATTTATTATTAGATTATTTAGTAATGACAACCTATATACGCATTTATCTGCACACTCAAGCCAACATAGTCTCTTCTCTTTTTGTCATCAATATCATTTATCCAGCCAACACCTCGAGCTAGTATACCAGCTCGAGGTAAGTGCGCTATACCTATTTTACAAACGTCTTTGCTTTTTGCAATCAATATGTGCTACATATCGTGAACAGCTGACAAGACTAGTAGTTCTCGAAATGCTTATATCTAGCCATTTAAACATAACAGTCTGTTCATTATCAATGTCAGATAAATTCTTTCATTTTCTTAAATTATTAAGTTACAACAACACGAACTTGATAATGCCATGTTCAGGTATCTATTTATAATCTGAAAGCTCATTTTTGCCTGCTTGATCGACTTTGTAGACAACTTCAACTGCAAAACACTTTGATGATTTTCATATTTTGATTATATGCACTATTTTTAACATCCATTTACTTAAAAATTTCTTGAAGATTGGAGATATACATATTTTGATTCAAAACGCTTTCACGTGAGGTATAAAAAGTAAAAAATTAATTTCAATATATCGCGTAAAAAATAATTATTATCCAAAATATTTCAAACTAAATCATGGAAATTTTTTCCCTGCATTAATTAAGGCCATATACTGGCATCATCGCATATCGAAAATATTTCTGATTGTTCAAAAACGAATAGGACGGTTAAACTGTTATAATATTGAATAAAATCGTAGCTAACAATCCTGCATTCCATGGCCGATTAGTATCCCGTAATTTGTTGTATTCCATTATATATTGGCAGAATGTTTTCTTACAGTATTATCCAGTAAAAATGTACTTCATGTTGAAATGGTGATGGAAAATAAATCAATCTTTATATTAACATTTCTTTTGCGTAAAACTAATGTTTTTTTAAATAATGAGCTTTTTTGTGTGAAGTACGATTATTAAAAATATGATATATCAACTTTGAGATTGAAAATTATTGATTTAATTGTGTTTTTAAGATGACACAAATTTAGAAATGAAAATTTCCATTCCATTTTTAATCAAAGCATGTATGAAATAAATAACAAAAGAAAAACACAAAGGATAAAGAAAGAAAAAAATGTTCTTGATTATATTCAACGTTTCAGAATTCTGAATCATCAATAAAAAGAAGATGGCGGAGTAAAAAAAAAGCCCTGAAGTATACCTCATGAGAGCAGGTGAAATTTCATGTTTATACGCCTTCCTTGATTGCTAGCACGATGCGGGTGGTTATTCATTAAAATGACATAATAATACAAAAAGATAAATATTGTAATTTCTTGTTGTTATTATTAGAATTGTTAAGAGGCTTAAATACGCGCTTTTGGTATTTGAAAAATTGAAATATAAAAGGTGGAACTCCTTTGTAACAATAACAATAACAACTGCTTCGTTATTTTTATTGTATGAGAAACTTTTTTAATCACTACTTTGAAAAACAGATATGATAATGCTACTAGGCAGTTATCCCTAGATGCAAGCATTACTTTTTATTTCTTTGTTGTGGATATTATGTACCAAGTTCCCTTTTGTGCTGCCTGGAGAATGCAAATTTGTTAAAACTTCTTCCTTTTAGTGGCAAATGCAGATAAGTCTCATAGCTCAGAGCAGTGCTGGAAAAAAATTACACGAAAAATAATATCTGAAAAAGTAATATGAAAAAATAATGAGAAAGAATTAATCTATTTTTTTTTTTATTTTTAAGGGCTTTCATTATTTTTTGCGATGGTATTGCATTTTGAGTTGTTGAATAAAGCGAATTTTTTTATAATTTTCTTAAAAATTAATAAATTCAGTACATTTGCAGTCGGTATAGCTAAACTGAACAAAATTAAACTTGCTATCGATTTGAAATATATGAAAATCTTTTTTGGAATATTACTGTATTCTTAAATAAAAGCCTTATGTCCTTTGAAATATTAAATTCATTTTATTATGTTGTCTATTTTAATTTTACGGGTTCATGTTTTATTCATATTTTATTTAAATTGATATCCTATTGCTTTTTTTCTTTAATTATTTCCATTGTGAACAAAGCTTTTTATACACCTTATTTACTCAAAATTTTTATAACGCATAAAATTAAAGTCCCTGTAAATATTTTTGTGCAATTACTTTCATGTTTTTCTTTATCATAAAAATTTTTTTTTTTTTAAACAGACGACGTCTTTATTCAATCTTCCATTGTCTCGCCTCAAATATTTTAAGAATTTGGTATGAAAGAAAACTTCAATAAAAACGTTTTTCTTTATTCTCTGCTGAATTGTAGATTCCGGTGTAGACATTTTTTTTTTTTTTTTTTTTTGAAAATATAAAGCTATTTGCAATCCCTCTCACCCTCCATGCAATTTGTCACTATCATCAGGTGGCAAAATATTCTTTAGAAGTGCTGGTTTCTTTTTCAGAATTTACCCTACTAGTAATATTGAATTCAAGTGTTTCTTACTAAGAATATATTTATGTTATATTTAATAAATGTATATGGTCAAGTGGGCTAATTGTAAAAAAGGGTAAATTCTGGTGATGATCGTGATCAGTGCTGGTGCTGGTGATGATCAAGTTTCTTGAAAAACAAACTTGTATAAACTGTTAAAGTTGTTTTTGCTCATTTATTTCTATACTACTGTGCCCAAAAAGTAAGACCAATTTTTTTTTTTCAAAAACTCTTTATTTATTTTTCAAAATTTATTTCATCGCCTTCAAAGTAATCCCCTCCGGACACAATGCACTTATGCCAACTTTTTCCAATCCTGAATACATGCTAAAAAGTCATCGGCAGGGATGGCCTTCAAAGCGCGTGGCGATTCACTTTGAATCTCTTCAATAGACTCAAAACAGTGAACCCCGGAGTAGTCTTTATAGTTTAGGGAATAGCCAGAAGTCGCACGGTGTCAATACGGCGGTTGTGGAACGATATGGGTTTCATTTTTGGCGAAAACGTCGCGAAGAATCAATGCAGTGTGAGCTGGCGCATTCAGTGTTTTCGGTACCAATCAAGATTTGACGCGTTTGAGGCCCAAAATGGAATTGCCCGATCCTTTGAAATTCCAATATCTCCAGCAAGGTCTCTAATTGTAAATCGACGGTTTGCAAGTACCAAAGCTTTAATTTTTTGGACGTGAACTTCGTCGGTTGAGGTGGTGGGTCGAAGAGAGGGCTCTTCGTCTTCAACACGTCCTCTGCCTTCTTCGAACTGTTTATACCACTTCTAAACATTTCTTTCCGATATAGGAATGCTTACTGAATGCCTTCTGCAACATTCTAAACGTTTCCGCAAACAAAAATTGAATGCAAGTTCTTTGCTCAACTAATTCAGACATTTCAAAAATTGCCGGAATCAGTTTTAGCGTCTCACAAAGTCAAGCGTAACTCAAACACTAATAAATATTTTGACGTCAAACTTCACATAGATGTCAAGGACAGTGCCAATAATCTAAAAAAGAAGAAAAAATTGAAATTCTATAAGCTCCAGGAATTTTAAATTGAAAATTTGTCTTACTTTTGGACAAAGTAGTAAATCTACTAAAAGTATGTTGTCAGCTGGGCTAATTGTAAGAAAAAAAAAAGGGGGGTAGCTGTAAACAAGCATCATCTGCGCCCACATTGAAAACTGAAAAGTCGATAAGAACTAAAACTTGATAACACTGGTAACTCTTGCGCTTTTTAAAGCAGCAGTTGGATAATGATCTAGTTTCTTAGAAAACAACTTGTATAAACTTTGGTTTAAAGTTGTTTTTGCTCATTTATTTCTATAATTTCTGGAAGACAACAAAAAGGTAAGTTGGAAAATTGGAAGACAAGAAAAAGTATTCGTTACTATTATTGAATTGGTTGTTGTTACTTATCCCACTTGCTATACATCTAGACCAAGCCCACGAACCCGTATGGACTCATGGTTGAAGGGAAAGGGGCCAGTTTCAGTTGTGGTGCAGTAGGTAGAAGTCTGACTTGATTCCATGATGCTCTATAGTCATACGAGACCGGAACCTACGGCTTAAAGTGAATTCCGAACCACTACAAACATCCATGGTACAGAGCACCAGAGCGCTAGACACTCAGGCATTCAGGCCTACTGTTATTGAGTGATTTCTTTAACAGGATATTATTGAGTTATACCTATACCTTATTTTTAAGGGGACGTTTACAATTACCCCTAATATTTGTGAGAGTTGGATAATTATAAACATAATTTATCTTCTGTATTTATGCTATTATGGTATGTACAGGGTTACAAAATGCAACCTATGTACATGAGAAATAAGCCGCCACTCTTCTACAACGTGATAGCAAATAGGAATAAAGTACGTAGAGCTGATAGAAGCTGATGTGGTTTATGGTGTTCAAATATCTGAAATATATAATATAATTAAAGGAAGAAAGTGCTGTACTAGAAGAATTGGGATTACTGAATTGCACAAGAAGGTAGAGAATATTCTAGTAAATTGCCTTATTTCAAGATCACTAATGGGGTAACTTTGTGATAAGCAAGAAATAAAAATACTTATTCAAGAATTCGCTGAAAGCAATAAACATCAAACTACATTTCAAAATGGCCTGAGAGGGCACGACTATCACCAAGAGTTTATGAAACGACATCAATCAATTTCTATCAAAGAATCCAAAAGCGTTACCGAAATCACGAAAATATGATTGGGATACATTTGTCGTTTATAGATTTTATGACACAATAAAAGGCTATACTGGAACGCTCAGATGATAAAGATTGTGTATGCTTGGTGTACAAATCAGATGAAACCGGCTTTGACAATGATTCGCCTAGTATGAAAGACATTGGACAAAAATGAGATGTTGTTTATAATTACCCCTTCATCACAGGGATAATTGTAAAAGGATTATGACTTAGGGATACAAATACGACTTTATTAATTGATAATGCAATGATAACAAAGTTGGTAAACTTTCACTTTTAGGTAAGTGAACTAACAATTCGGTGACGATTTTTTTCACCTATTGTTTGCTTAAAAAGAGTAAGAAAGTGAAGCTTATAAAATTCATTTTCATTTACCTCGTTTGATCCTAAATCTGTTCATAAAAGTGAATAGAATATAACACTAACTAACTCCGCACCACTACAGTCCAGATTCCGAAATAGGTGACATTTTCATTTTACGGGATCAGGTTGTCAGACCTATGCCCGACAGTCAATTAGACCGGGACCTACGGTTTAAAGTAGATTTCGAACCGCTACAAACATTCATGGCACCGCTGGGACTCGAATCCTGTGACATCGAAAGCTAGAGCGCTAGTCACTCGGCCATCAATATGATATAATAACCTAGAATATATGATAACCTAGAAAAAAATAGAATATACTTCTTTTAAAATAAAATAATATGTTATCATTAAATACCAGTATACCAATTTTAACATAGTTTAATATAACGAGTCCCGAATTGGAATAAAATAAAATTAATTGTACTGAGCTTTTTTTCTAATTTCTAATAAATATTTCTTTTTTTTTCTAATGAAATTTATTTTGAATAATATAATAATTTAAGAGTAGCATTTAATAAATAAACAAAGAGGAAAAAAAAAAAAAAAGTGAAAATCAGTGTTTGTTTAAAAGCTGTGTTGCCTTTAGTACTAAGTATTAGCAACCACAGTTTAGCAAATAGCTTCAGGATGAAAAGAGGATTAAATTTAATGTGTTCATGGCTTCAAAATAATTGCTCAGGGAACAGTTAATTGTTTAGCTATTTTAATTGCAAGATACTCGAATAGCATTTATGAAAAAACACTGAAAATAAAATGAACCCACTGGAAAGTAAATTGAAAAGATGTTGTAATTCCTGGATCTGATTCTTTCTGACTTTGCATGTAGTCTCTACTAGAAGAATTAAGCTTACAATTTTGGTAATAACGCTATCATATTATCACAAAATGGTGAGCAATTCAATTTTTTATATGTTGGTCATCCCAGTCAACAAAGTTAAATGCCTGTTTCATCTTTTGAGATCATATGCCACTATTGTTTACTTTTTTTAGTATTGGAAGCGTTGCCCAGATTCATTGAAAAGCCGTTGGTCTACGTTATCTTTATTAAAAAATATGGAAAGTTTTGTTTAATTTTTGTCATGCGAAGAGGCAACTTTAAATAGTTAGGATCAGAAATTAATTACCATAATAATATTTTACCTGAAAACCTAAAAAACAGAATTGTGTCTGAAAATAAGGCATTTTATCGGTTAAGAAATCTGTTTAAGTTACAGTTCATATGCGGAAAAACTAAATTCTTGTTATATAAAACCCTTATTAGATCTATTTTGGTCTATGGCTCTGAAGCATAGACTTTAACAAGATCTGATGAGTCCCATTTGGGTTTATTTGAGCCGAAGATTTTAAGGGCTATTCTAGAAGATGTTATGGAAAGTGATTGTTGGGACAGACGGTACAACGCAGAAATTTATAAATGCTATAAAGACTCAGATATTATAAAATCTATTAAGATCAATAGACAAAACTGGTCTGCTCGTGTATTTAGAATGAATGATTTTAAATCATTCATTCTAAATATAAAAACTCGTTTAACGTTTAAAGCTCGTTTCGTTTAATACTAAATTTTAAAGGCTCATAAAAAGGCTCGTTTCGGCAAAGCTACAAAGAAAAGAGGAAGGACGACTCAAGTTGCGATGGATAGACGCAGTTGAAAAGATTTTGCTATACTAATGGTTAAGAATTGGAGGACCCTTGTCACCCAAAAGAATGCATTGAAATCACTTTAAAGAAAAGTCTTGACCCGCCCTGTACTGTCATACTAATGGTGACGATGGAGAGGCAACTATTGTCGGTATTCAGTTCAAGAATCCTATTATTTATTGTCCGTCTCCTTAAAGGTAATAGAATCATGTATACGCTTTTCGTGAAAAAAAATCCAGAAAACTATTTCAGCAATCATTTTGACAATTGCAGATCACGATGTCAAAATGCGTATTGATGTATCATTTTAAGTTATTATTGCCCTAAACTGAAATCAAGCTAATAAAATTCTCCATGAAGGCATCTACATTCTAAATGACGCCATGGCACAAGTATTTGGAGTTATTTATTTCAAGAAAACTCAAATTTAATTATAAGGTTATGCATATCATCCTATTGCTTGTTTCTAAACAGAGTAATGCTTAGTAAAAGAAAATAATGAGGGGAAATGAATTTAACTTAGCGTTAAGTTTGAAAGTTGCTTAACTGAGGATGATGAAATGTTTTCTGACATCAACAAATGCAAAAACAACTCATAAGACACATCAAATGAAATAAATTACTTGATGCTAAATTACTAAAAAATTCCTTTTAAGGTTACGATATTAAAGTAGTTTCGTAAACCTTCAAGAAAAAGAAATACTTAAGTCATTTAATGAAAATAAATTACCTTTTTTTTTTTAAACCAAATTTTTTTTAGTAAATTAAGAAAGTAGAATTCAAATAATAAACGTTAAAACTTAATCAAAACCTAATATAAATTTTTTTTTTTTGAATGATTTGTTTTTTTTAACAATTTTTTATCCTTTTTTAAAATAGAGGAAATTTGTAATGAGACAATACAGTCAAACCTGTTTTTGTGCGAGACATAGACACAAGATAAAAGAAAAAAACATAAAAAATAACTTCCAAAAGAACATTTATCACAGAAATCTATTATTTTCTCCCTTTTTAATTTAAATGAAATGCTTTAAAAAATAAAACAGGAGTAACAATACCCTTATTTTAATCGTTTACAACAGCTGTGTGTAGTCAAACCTATTTTTGTGCTGGGGATAGGGATCACATACACTCAAGAACCAAAACATTATGACCACCTGTCAATAACGAGTTGGTCCACCACTGGCGCGCAACACAGCTTCAATCCGCCTTGGCATGGATGCCACAAGTCCTTGGTAGATAGCCGGAGGCAGATTGTACCAGATGTTTAAGCAACGGTCACGCAAATCCGAGATATTGCGAATTGGTGGTCTTTGAACTCTGAGCAGCAGTCCCAGGACATCCCAAATGTGTTCTATCGGATTGAGATCCGGTGAGTTAGGCGGCCAGGACATTAACCGGAATTCAGCATCATGTTCCTGGAACCACTCCAACACAATTTTAGTCTTGTGACAAGGGGCATTGTTCTGCTGGAACATTCCATTTCCAGCTGGAAAAACAGAGGCCATGTAAGGGTGCAACTGGTCCGCAATGATGTTCAGATTCCCTGTAGCATTCATGGTCTGCTCTACCACAACCACGGGTCCCAGAGACGCCCAAGAGAACGTCCCCCAAAGCATAATACCGCCACCACCGGCCTGTGTATGACCTACTGTATATTGAGGGAGCAACTGTTCGCCTGGAAGACGGCGTATCTTGACACGGCCATCGGCGTGATGAATGACAAACCGTGATTCATCTGACCAGGCAACTCTCTCCCACTGATCCATGGACCAGTCACGATGTTCCCTGGCCCAGCGCAGCCGCAGTTGGCGATGACGCTTGGTCAGCAAAGGCACACGAGTGGGACGTTTGCTGCGTAGCCCCATATCCAACAGTGTCTGCTGAACAGTGTGCTCCGATACTATTCTACTTGGCCCTGCATTGTATTGGGCTGTCAGCTGAGCCACTGTCTGCATCCGGTTTTGCTTCACCATGCAAGACAGTCTCCGACGACCTTTTTCTTTGATAGCGTGTGGACGTCCAACACCATGTCGTCTACTGCTGGTTTCACCGTCATTCATCCATTTTTGCATAAGTACTAACAACTGTAGATCGCGAACAACCCACGAGTCGTGCAATTTCGGAAATACTTGTTCCGAGCCTTCGAGCCATTACAATCTGCCCTCTATCAAAGTCGCTTCGATCCGCAGCCTTTCCCATCACACACAGAAGTAAGTGAAAGAATGATTCTTCAGACTCTCCAGCAGCAGTTAAATACCACTTCCACCTGATCACGTGCCTTCCACGTCATCCAGGCGAGTTCCTTGCAAAATGTAGGGGTGGTCATAATGTTTTGGCTCTTGAGTGTAAAAGAAATCGCATAAAAAAATATTTTTGAACTTCATAAATCACTACAAATATATTGTTTGCAACACATTAAAAAAAATGTATGCGGTAAATAGGGCCGGCATAAAAGTCCCACGTAGGAAATATGTAAATCAAAACCTCACGATTTAACACTATCTCGTATTTAATAACATTCGTGATAACAGGATGATTTAATATCAGGTGGGCCATCTGTTGGATTTTTTAATGTGCATGTTATTTTGTCAGTCATTTGTGGTTTTCTTTTGAATTAATTTTTATTTAAATACGCATTCGATAGAATTTTTTTTTTTATATACCGCACAAAAAAAAGGACCGCGTAAAAACAGATTTGACTGTACACATTCGATATAATTTAATATTAAGTTCTGTTTCTAGCACTTCTATTCCCTATTCATTTTTCTGCTTCTCACTAATTATTTATCAGTAAAAAAATGTTGTGCCAAAATATTACCAAAAGGTATAGAAAAACAAATTCAACTACTTTCTTTAAATGTTATTGCTCAATTTTCTAATGCATTTTGAAATTTTTTTTTCTATTGTGAATAATTTTTTATAATTATTCCACTCGTAGGTATTTATTTATTTAAATTTGTCTCTTTAAGTATTTTAATTATTTATGAAGCGCAACTAGCCATTAAAAATGTTTATCATAAAAAAATTAAAACTTTGATTGCATGATTTAAAAGATTTACAACACACGCACATTCATCTGTTCATCGCAACTTTACATGCTTATACCTTTTTCCTAGTTCTTTAAGTAGATAATTGTTCTTGTTCTTCTTGTTGTAGTTCTTGTTCACTTGAAAAAATAATTTTTCCAAATTGGACGAAATTGTTGAGGGGGTTCAACAGATTCTAATGCAGGACAATTTTCAAAATGGGGAACATCTGACCGTTCTATAGTGAAACTATGCACGGAATAGAATGCTATATTGGATGGAAGGATTCTCTCCTACCTGGTCCTCTTATATTTAGATTAATTAAAGACAAATAAACATTTTCTATTCTATTCTTCAATGTGTACATTTTAAACATTTTAATTGCAATTTGCATTCTTATGAGGGTTTTTTATATGCAAGTACGTAAAACTTCACTGTGTATCTAATCTCACTGTCGTATAAATATAAAGCATTGACATGATTGGTAATTCGACATCAAAATCGGGTTAAGAATAAAACAATTACTTTAAAACAATATTACTTTCAAAGTTAATTGTAAATTGTAACTGTCAAAAGAGAATAATAATTGGACAAATTTTTATATAGACATATATTTTTAATATTCCAAGGGAAAATATTGAGCATAATAATTGAATCTTTAACAGGAAAGCTTTATCGGGATATTAAATTTATCTTCTTTGCGTCGATTTCTTGGATATACTTTTTTTTTCACCCTGTTTTTGCAGTTGTTTCTATTCTTTTTGATGTTGTATGCATAGCGTCCGTGTGATTGCGTATAAAAACTCATTTTTTAATTTCACCTCTCATTAAATAGTATGTCGTCAACTGCATACCAACTTCGTCCGCTTTGGCTTCACAATTCTTCCTGCGGATGTTTGCCCATAGGTGCGATACAATTTACAAACCGTTGCCAATAAATGAAATATAATAAAATTGTTTTTTTTTTCTTCTCTAGTACTTATTATTGCTGTATTATTTTGACTTCACTAAATATTTTGCCATTTTTCCCGCTCAAGCTGCTTTATTTCTATTTATCCAAATGTTTTGGCAAATAAATTGTAATGTGTGATGATGGAACTGGGATGATTGACAACAAATAATCATATTATTAAAGAGGCCAAAATTCGTTAATGCATGATAGTCTGTCGTATTTGACAGATCTCATGAACACGATTTTGAATGAAATGAAATTTCTTGGAACCAAAAGAAAATTTATAAGCAGAATTAAAATAAAAATGAGATGTATTGAAATTATTGATTGCAATGATTGAAACAATCGATGACAATATTTTAAAGTTGAAAAGATAAGAAATTTTGAACAACACTTATTACAAACGAGAAACGACATAAAAGAAAATTGAAGTTCCGAGAATGCGTTGCTGATGAAGTTGAAGATATTTCTTTAAAAATGAAGTATTGTTACAGTTTTATAACGTGCGTCTTCAATCAGATCGAATACCCAAGAAAAAGAAATTTGTTTCCGAAAGAGCCATGTAGCTTCTTGGGTCTTCATATTTTGTACATTGGAACAAAATGTGTTCCACGGTTTCTGGCGTATTGCAGAATGGACACAAAGAAGATGGGACTAGGCCAAATCTATGAAGTTTAATGTTTGATAGGTATATTTTGTGTAAAATCTAGAAAGTGGGACATCTTCCTTTCGAAATGTAGAAAGAAATCGATGTCAAGGCTTAAGATTATTTAAATGAATAAATTCCTAAGAATATTTTCCCTTTTTGCCCACTGATCTGTTGTTTCTTATAGTATATATATTTTTTTCTGTTGAAATATAAAACATCCAATAAAAAAATGGTGGTGCTTGCTACTGATTTTGCTAGAGAATCAGCTAGTTTTTTCTATGTAATGATAACATGCTCTGGAGTCCAGATGAACTCAATTGTTAAAATTCTGTTAAAAGTAGTTTGAATTTCAATTCTGAGTAGTTTGATGAAGCGATTGAATTGAAAGTTGTAATTTTGTAAAGCTTGAAAAATAGAAAGATTGATTACCGAAATGATATAGTTGTGAGCTGAGTATGATGAGATGATTAAAATCAGTGCAAAAGCTTCACCTGTGAAAATTTTATTGTAATTGGAAATCTACTTGTGAAAACTTTTTGTGAAATGTATTGATGGCAGCTATTGAGTGTTTAAGATATATCTTAGATGCATCTGAGACTAAAATAACATTGTATGTCCAATATTCTTCTTTATTGCTAAAAAAAATGTTTGATGACTTGATGGAATAACTATTTGGTTTGAAAGGACAAATCATCGAGATGAGAGGGGATTTTTCGAATTCTGGCTAACTGGTAGAAAATTAGGAATTAAATTGAAAGGTTGTTGATGATGTGCAAAAACAATTTGAAGAGAAATGAAGTATTTCAACCTTGGAGATTAATTTCCAGATCTAAGATAAATGGATAAAGGAGAAGAAATGATTGAATTTTTTTGAGAAAAAAAGCGCTCTGCCAGTCTAAAGCAATATAAATAGGAAACAAAATCCATTTTGGAAGACCTCTTGTAAAACGTAGTTAAGTGGTACACAGTACTTATGATTTTGATGTCCATATGGCTAAAGGAGATAAAAATAGGATACCCGTATTCAAATATGCTTCGTATAGTGGAATTTGCAATTTGAATAAGATGCCAAGACCGACAACCCAAGGTATTAGCTATTATTGCTTTCATTGCATTTAACTTTTGAACAGCTTTCTTTTATTAAATTTAAGAAGTGTTGTTTGGAAGTTAGGAAGAAGTCTGGTGTGCTGTTTTCATGGAATATTGATGCTATGAATGCAAGTGTTAAGTTGGTATTTGTTTTTATTTGAAAAATTTACTGCTTCGTTTTTTTTTAATTTGGAAGGTAAATTTCCGTGTTTCACACCATTGAGTGATTTTAAGAAGAGTAATTTGAAGATTAAATAGCTTGTATATAATAAGCATTCAGTATGACCGACCGGGGATGATATCCAAAATTTCCCTCATGTAGATTGTGAATTGGAAAACACTTAGTACACTGCCCTATTGAATTCTACAAGAGAAAAATAATTTCATCGTAGCTGTGTGTCTCCATTTTACATAAAAATTCATGTTATTTCTGAAACCAAAAATTAATTTTGCGACGGTGATCTTTATACCAACTTGTAAAATTTTATATAGTAAAATATCTCTCAAACTCAATCCTACGCTGAAGATATGTCTAATTTAAGAAATATGAAATAATTTTGGTACATTTAAACTTCGACGATCTTATGATGACAAAAATAGTTCAATCTTTAAATCGAATAAAGCCCGAATGATAATAATTCGTTAGGAACTGGAAAATGAATAATTTTCTAAAATGCAATTCTTTTAAAAATTTTGCATAAAATGGAAGTTTAGGCAGTTGGTTGGTAAAAGTTATTGGAAGTATTATTTTTGTTTTATTCAAGAACTAGGATGATTTGTGGAAATTGAACCATCGAGCCACTCTTATGGAAAATTGCCTGTAAGCCAAATGCTTTCAAAAATATGAAGCTGATGAAAATATTGATCGGGGAGAATTTTAATTAATTTGGCTGGAATACCATTACAGCATGGAGAAATATTAGGAGCAACGCGTATAGCAGCTTTCAATTCTCTGAAAGTAAAATATTCATTATAGCTGGCTGTGAGAGAAATCGATAGCAAAATCAAAGGGAATAAATGGCTGGTCAGATGGTTTATTGAAATAGGACGCTGGAAGATTTGTTGTTGAATCGAATCTGTGATGTGCAAATTAGTGTTAATACAAATGCTTTTTTGTTTTACTGATTAGATGTTTATTTTTGTTGTGAATAGTTTTGATAATGTTATAAATTTTTGCGTTATAGCCATATAAGCACAAATGGAATCTTAATATTTTCTTTTAAATTGAGAAATTAAGCAACAAAGTCTGCCAGAAATTGTTTTTGTGTGCCATCCAAAGGTCACAGGAAAGTTGAGTGCGTGCATGATATAAAAATCTTCTTTTCTGTTATAATAGCCCATTGCACTGTGTATTCTTCAAAGTAAATAATGACTGATGAGAGATTTTGTAATTCTTACGTGATTTTGTAATTGTAATTATTGTTTAAAGTACGTATTAGTTAAGAAACACTTTAATTTCAAATTATGACTCTAATTTGTGCGTAACATTATGTTTCTCCTGCAAATAAAGAACTTTAGAGGATATAATGGTCTGTCTGCAAGTTTTTGGTGTATTATTTAGTTGAAAGGATAATTGGATCGGTAAATGATCATGATCGGAAAGATCTGAATGAATGAAGAAAATTAAATTCTGGTAGATATCTACACTGTCATAGAGCGATCAATAAAAGACAAAGATGATGGAATAATGTGAGTTGGCGAGCTGGTATTAGAATGCTTAAATTATTATTGATAATCATTGATCAAAGTTCAAAACTATTGGTTAAAAAGGATGAACCGAGATTGGAATGTTGCGAATTAAATTTACGACGACGACGATTTGCCAGATTAACGGAGAACCTTGGTTGCTTAGCAACCTCTATCTCCAGCTTTGTGAGTGAGAGAAGTTTCTTAAGCTTTAAGTCCATTGATTAGATAGAAAAAAAAAGTAATATAAGTATATTATTAATTTATTTTAAAAAAATTAACATATTAATTATTCGAATTTTTTATTAATTAAAAAAAATTATGCATATATAATTTTTTTTATATTATTATTATAATTTCAAGAAGGTAATAAAAAAAATAGATAAAGAATAGAAACAAGCAAAAACGACTGGAGGAGAAATTGTGATTCAGTGGAGAAACTGCATGATAATTCAGAAAGGAGGATATCGGAACGTTAATGAATAATATTCAGAACAGCGCGAGGTCTTTTGAGATTTTTAAAATCAGAAATGTCGTAAATATAGTTGCTTAGATCATTCAAAATAGAATTATTAATATTTGGAATGGAATTATAATTTTTTTTTTTTTTGCAATTTTATACACAAATTGCTTAAAACTTGGGAGGAAAGAGCATGTCTGATATCCTCATTTCGGAAAAACCAAGGCGAATTTGTAATCATACGTAGGATTTTATTTTCAAGTATTTGTATGATCTCGAAATTCGACGGAGCAGTAGATCCCCAAATAGGACTCGCATATGCAAGTATTGGGCGCAAGTAAGCAAGATAAAGGAGTTTTTTATTTTCCAAGACATTGTAGAGTTCCTACAAATGAGTGGATACAGTACACGAATGCATCTATTAAATTTATCCCTAAGATAGTTAATGTGAGGAGCGTAATTTAATTTACGATCTAAGATTACACCAAATATTTAGTTTGCCCAACCCAATTAATAGAATTATTGTAAATTTTGATAGAAGGAGTATTAAGAACCCGTTTACGCGTGAATAGTACTGCTTCGGTTTTCTCAACGTTTAATTGAATTTTCCATTTTATAAGCCATTGTTCAAGATGGTAAATATAATTCTGAAGGTTTTTACTAATGATAAAATGTTTAAGACCTTGAGTGAGGAGTGCTATATCATCTGCAAAAAGCCTGATTTTCACATTATAAATTTGCGGAATATCATTAACGTTAAGATTGTAGAGAAATGGTCCAAGGATTGAACCTTGGGGAACACCAGCCTGAATTTTTTGAACAGAAGAATCTGTGTTACCAATGGAGACCACAAAAGTTCTGTTAGTAAGATAATTTTGAATAATTTTAATAAGAAAAGGATAAAAATTTAAAATAATTAACTTATGGATTAACCCATTGACCCAAACTCTATCAAATGCCTTTGCTACATCAAGGAAAACCACAGCAGTATCTAATTTCCCGGAAAATCCCTCGGAAATAGTTTCAGTGAGATTAAGTAGTTGATGCGTTGTAGATAATTTTTCAGTAAAGCCAAATTGCTGCGGAATGAGAAGATTTTTTTGTTTAGTTTCATTTTTTAGATAAGTCAAAATGACCTTCTCTATTAATTTGCTTAATGAAGAAAAGAAGAGAAATGGGCCTGTAGCTAGAAAGGGAAGTTGGATCTTTACCTTTCTTATAAATGACCAAAATTCGAGCTCTTTTTCAACAATCAGGGAAATAAGAATAATGAATGACAGAGTCAGCAATTTGGCAAATTTTAAAAATAGCTTTTAAAGGAAGATTTTTCAGCATCTTATTTGTAATAGTATCCATACCAGGGGTTTTGTTAATCTTTAAGTCATTGATGAAATCGAGAATAGTAGAAGTTTTAGTAATAACAATTTTGGAGCGAAACGGATGGAGTTAATGTAATTAAATTTACCGATAATTATGCAAGTAGAGTCAAGTTGTTACATTTCATCTACCCAAACAATGGGTAAATAGACTTTGGTAGAGTAAAAGTTGACCATAGTAAAAATGGTTTTGTGAAAGATGAAATGGCATGATCTGAAATGTCGTTTTCTGAGGAAGGAGGAAGACTAAAAAGATTGCGGCAAGGAATAGTTAAATCAACAACTATTAAAAGACCTCTTTTTCGTGTATTGTTTGATCGATCTAATCTATAATTTAATTTACTAGCTAAATGAAATGGATCTTCAAAATTGATAAATGTTTCTTGTATAACAAAAACTTGAATAGAAGCAAAATATATCAAGTAAAAAGGGATTTTTGGCTCTGATTCTGTGATCATTCCACTGTAAAATGTTGAATGTGGGAATATGCGAACAGACAGTAAAAGGAAATGAATCACGTAAAAAGGAAATCGAAGACATTTTAAATCAAAAGAAGGCTTAAATAACTTGTTTAGAACTTTGTAACTGATTGTTATGTTGTTTAAGAGTCAATGATAAGATCAATGAGCAGTAATCAATATCAAACTGTTACTGTGCTGTCAAAATTCTGCTTGACCTTGAAGGTAGGTTTTTTTCCCATTTAAGTTTGAAATCGTACTGATTTTTTTTTAAGTCTTACTGATGGTAGGTGAGAATTTCTTCATTGCTTGGCTGAAGGTGATTAGGAATACAGCTAGAGGGTACCTTTTCGCAAGAAGTTATTTTATTTTTTAATAAATTTTGAAAGTTATACCCGTTGAAAACTATTCAGTTTATAAAAAGTGTAACCCCAATCATAATTCAGCTAAGAGGGGCCAAGTAAGGCGTTTTAACAGTATAAAAAATATTGACATATCAGCCTAATTTTATTGAATTTTGCTTGAATTTCAGAACATACTGTATATTGTCTGTTAGCGCTTCGGTCGATTCTTGAATTGAAATAAGACTGTGCATATGTCTTTAATTATTTGTTGAGTTTCTAGGGTTTGCTGTGCTAACAATAGTAAGGCATTCTTTTGTAGTATAATTAGAGAAGAAGACATTGCTTTCTAAAAGTTTGGATGAAAAGAGTTTTCCTTCAGAATGTGATATAGCCTCCTGATTTCTATGAATGAAATACAGTTGAGAGTTTTAAATTTAAAAAAAAATTTCTTCCACTGTGCGTTCAGCATAGTTGTTGGCCATAGCCTAATGTTCTTCGCTGCACTTAGCACATTTAAGAACTTCGTCTTGAACATGAGCCAATAGGATGTGATTGTACTGCAGAATTCACAAGTGACAAGATATTTGCATGCTGTAGTAAGGTGCTAAGGTGTTTTTCCTTCGCTTAAGCCATAATTTGGTTTTCTCTGGTAAAAGTGTTCTTAATATGGTGATTAAAACTGATGTTGAAAGGTTGGGCGTAGCTCGTTTGTTCTCAAATCTTCGGAGTACCATTATTGTCAGGCTGTTTTCCTCCTTTCCCTTTCGAGAGTTCTTCCATAGAAATATCAGTGGGTGATATTATGGAATAAGAATCGGTTGTGATTTTCTCCAGGATAAAGAATGCCGAAATAGGGACGCCCATAATAACTTTTATAATTTTAAGAAATGTTCCTCCGCCTTTCGTTTAGTGCAGTTGTTCACCGGGGCCTTATGTTCTTCCCTGCAATTAGCGCATTTAAGAATTTCGTCTGAACATGAGTCAATATGATATGATGTACTGCAAAATCCACAAATGAAGGATTTTTGCATGTTGTAGTAAGGTACAGTAAGGGAAACAGTTACAACACTGATTGGGTTTGTCAAAAACAAAAAAGCAAGATTTTACTTCTCTTAAGCCATAATCTGGCTTCTCTGGTAAAAGTGTTCCCAATATGGTAAATAAAACTGGCGTTGAAAGATATTGAGCGTTGTTTGTTTGCTCGCAAATTTTCAGAGTAGCATTATTGTAAAGCTGTTTTCCTACTTTCCCTTTCGCGAGTTATTCGAGAGAAATATCAGTGGGGATATTATGGAGTAAGAATCGGGTTGTGATTTTCTCCAGGTAATACTGAAATTGGGACACCCATAATAACTTTTATATTTGCTTGTTATAAATATCAGTGGAATGGATTAACTTGCCTGGCCAGGTAATTTGCATATGGCTGATGTATTTTAGAATGAAACTTAGGCAATTTGTTGTCTAAAGCAGTAATTTAGGAGGTGCTTTGGGGATCAATTATACGGTACTGAGAGCTATTATGATAATTATATATATTATGATAATTATACTATGATAATTATAATATATATATTATACTACAATTATACTATATAATAAGCTATTATAATAATTATACTATGATAAGGTATCATAAGGTATGATAGGGACAGATACGCCGTAATTGAATGCTAATTATAGGTCTATTTGAATATCCGACGAGCCTTGAAATGAAAATCCTGCACTGTTCTGTACTTCATTAAATTGGAGTGTAAAGCAACGTCCGCCATATTCGGCTGTAAAGGCACCTCCAATTCAAAATGTGGAAACTTCCCAGACTACGAAAACTAAATACTTTTCATGAATTTAAAGTAGGGAATGTAGGAAATAAATTTATAAATAAATAAATAGGTGACTTGCCTAAGATGAATAGGAAAACTAGAAAGCTATTGAAAGGAAAAATGTTACCCCAAAAAAAAACATAATACTTACAGTTGGACGAAGTGAGATGATTGTTAAGTTAGCTTGTACTTAATCGCATACTTCAAACTCAATGTGTTCAATGTTCGATCAATAATTATAGTTTCTTTTCTCTGCTATATTGTATTGTATATTACATTGACTATCTATATTTTATTTCATATTAACTGTCTATACACCTTCAGGTTTTCGGACCGCAGATCGCATGCAGGCTTGCCGTTATTTTTCTATCGGTTCACCTCACCTTTAAGTCATTTTTTTATATAAAAATTTGTACAATAAGCCATATTTTGTAAAGATTATCCGCGTCTAATTATGTATAAAGGTATGCATTTAAGTATTCTAAATATATATACATATTAGATTATTCCAAACTGGAAAAAACCCTTATTTATAACGCATTTGCTTAAATGCATGGTCTCTATCGACGTTATTTTATTCTTTCTTTCTTTCTTGCTCTCTCACCAGAATAATTCTGATTCCATTTCTGTTGCTGATCAAGATTCCAAAAATATCTTAGTCGTTTGTTGCAAAAATTTGTTACATATTTTATGAGATTACCAAAAATGGGCCATTTTAAAATTGTTCCATTCATGTAGCGATAATCGCAAGCGGTTAATCTATTAAAGCTGTTTTAATATTCGTAAACAAACACTTGTGAATATTAAAAAATAGAAGACATTTTATGAATAATTTTTCTTTTACGTAATTATTAAAATTTAACTGATTACTTATTATATTAATAAAATATTCCGCATCAAATCCTTAGTATATTATGTTGCTGACTTTTAATTACATTGTTTATAATTGTATATATAAATGAAATAAATTTAGTAATAACTTTCAAGTTTTTTAATGTACTATATGTGTGTATGCGGCTTGCTGTCTTGGCATCTATGGACAAAAGCAACGATGCTATCCTTTTCCCAAGTACATATATTTTAACATCCTGAGGATAGGGGATGGTAGGGATATTTGTTAGTGGTTCGGAATGCACGGTACCGGTCTAATTAGCTTAAAGTGTGCATAAAATAACCGCGGAGCGTCAAACCATACCAATTCTGAGAATAGACACTACCTGACAAATTTATTTTTAATAGATACATATTTAATCTTCCTTTTTCAAAGCGGCCTGAGGGCCAATTGGCTATCGCTCTGGCCTTTGCTAACAAAGGCTTCAAATTCGAATCCTGGCGGTGGCCTGGATGTTTATTAGTGGTTCGGAATCCACATTAAACTGTAGATCTCGATCTAATTAGCTCAAAGTGTGAACAAAATGACAAACCAAATCATTTTTAAATGATTTACAGTAAATAATTGGGTTCTCCTTTGAATTTTAATTTATTTATACACTGTTTTATTTTATATTTGTAGTTATGAATATTTTTTTTATTATATGTATGTGCTATAATTATCTTAAAAATATGGCATTTCAAATTTTTCATA
Source organism: Caerostris extrusa (assembly GCA_021605095.1). Lineage (NCBI taxonomy): Eukaryota > Metazoa > Arthropoda > Arachnida > Araneae > Araneidae > Caerostris > Caerostris extrusa. The sequence continues at coordinate 43,608 of BPLR01021210.1, read as the reverse complement.
TGTGAACTACTCTTATGATGAAACAGTTCATTACATTTAAAAAATATATGTGGATACATATCAATAAAATTACAGCATATACCATATTTATGGGACTATTCGTTAGGACTTCATTCATATGAATAGAAGCATCACAAAAATTTACAGCACTTTTCAGATGAAGTCAACAATTTGACATATTTTCAATGGCAAACATCGAATATGTAAAGCAGCAATTATCTACCTCCTTTTTATCATAAAATTTAAGTGTGATGTTCTTCTTGGTTCAAAACTTTCAAATTTAACTTTAAAAAAAAAACCATGTATATTTTCATTCACATTATGCTAGTACATAGTACATGTCATCTATAAGTTACATTTATTAATTTTTGGTTTCGAAAAAGATTATTATTTCTTTTACCTTGTGTGTTTAAAATGCATTATTTTCTTGTATTTGAAAAAAAAAAATTAAATTATTTTAAATGTATGAAATTTTTTATTGAATATAAAATGAATATTGATAAATTTCTTTCACAATTGGACTGTTTTTATAATTATATGTTTTATTATTTAGATCTTACAAATTATTTTTCTGAAATTCTCATAAATTTTATCTTTAATCGTGAGGAAAAAGTTACTTATCAGTGAAATTAATTTTTTTTATCTGTTATTATATGACTAGATCACAAATTTAAAAGTTTTTTGTAGCTACACAAGCTAACGCCCTTTAAAAAGCCACACCTATGTTAAAGGAAAAGATAATAATAAATATATGATCTGGTTCAACTTAATTTTTGTCTTTGGGTGTAATGTTTAATTTTATAAAACAGTTCAACATGATGTTTTTAGTATCTAGACAAATGAATAAATTATTTTTTACTGTGGAAATATCGAAGGAATTTATACCCTGCCATTCTTCATTTGGTTTTTCTTGTTGCTTTTTACAAAAGGAAAAACGGAATTATTCATGAAAAAGTGTTTTCAAACATTTTTTATTCAAATAACGTTACAGCTGTTAGTTTTCAAATAGCCCATTGCTTCCATCGTGCCCGACTCGTGGCTCAGTGGCGCCGTTGATGTACATTAGTGTAGAGGTTCCATCCGCTGGCGGCTTTGTTGTAAACACTGTTTCAAAAAATGAGGAGACTTGATGGCGTTTGTGGTATTCAGTATCTTGCCTCGTCAGTCAAACTACCTTGTGGGAGTTTTCCGGGAATTCTCCCATACGATACGCAAATACGACGTAGTTGCCCCTAAAAGGTTCTTCCGGAAGGCACTGCACTCCTCCTTCAGCGTCACGAAGATAAGTCAACGAAGATGCTCAATTACAGCAGAAGCTGCCCTCTTCCCTCCTTCCAGGAGACCACACGGGTTTGGACTCGAGTTTAAGGGGTAGTGTTGTCAGCCGTAAGCCCAACAGTCATATTAGGCCGGGAACTACGGCTTAAAGTGGATTCCGAGCCACTGCAGACATCCACGGCACCACCGGGACTCGAATCCAAGACCTGTGGCATCGAACGCCAGACACTTGGCCATCAGGTTTCTTGTCAAGTTCTTAATTGATTTATCAGTTTATAAGAAGAAATAAAAAGCTTTTTGGGATGAAAAAAAAAACAATAATTGTGACGAAATTTCAAATATAGATTTGTTAAATTATTTAATGTTCTTATGTACATTACATCAATTTGTATTTACATCAATCAGTATTTCGTTGAACTGAATTAAAAAAAATTCGGGAAATTGTAAAATTGTATAAAGATGTTTGAAAATATTAAAATATTTGTGATGAAACTTAACAGAGTCTCTTAAAATTTGAAATTATTAATCTTGGAATATTTTCCTCAATTACAAAAAAATTTCAAAATATAATAAATATGCTTGCTATTTACCTGTCATGTTTTTTTTTATTTTTTGTTTACATAAAGGGGCAAAATAAATAAATAAAATTTTTATTATTTGTTTTATTCAATAATTTATTTATTTATTATTATTTATATATTTTATTTTATTTATTTATATATATATATATATATATATATTGCAAAATAACTTTTCAGTTAATCTGACCAAAATATTGAACCTGAAACTCTACTGGCAATTTCGGTTTCAAAACATTTTCTTATATTATATTATAGGATTTAAGTTAAAAACTTTTCAGTATAAAAGGGAGAGGATAGATCCACATATGTGTATAATTTTTTTGTCTGCAGTAAAAAAAGAAGAAAAAAATGTCGACCAAAAAGTCCATGTGCATTTTCAATATCCACTTTTTCCGAACATTAAATAAACTAGGTCAATGATCAACATTAACCTAGTTTATTTAATTCACGCAGTAGATAAGCCTCGCTAAGATATAGCGATCCGCTCGATAAACTAGATAAAAATCTTTTACCGTTTGTGAGTACTCTATGTGGAATAGACAACAATTCGTATAAAATAATTTTTTAATAGCTAAATTCCATAACAATCGCTATACTACTGTACCCAAAAAGTAAGACCAATTATTTTTTTCAAAGACTCTTTTTATTTATTCTTCCAAATTTATTTCATCGCCTTCAAAGTAATCCCCTCGGACACAATGCACTTATGCCAACTTTTTTCCAATCCTCAATGCATGCTAAAAAGTCATCAGCAGGGATGACCTTCACAGCGCGCGGCGATTCACGTTGAATCTCTTTAATCGACTCAAAACGGTGTCCCCGGTGGTCTTTTGAGTTTAGGGAATAGCCAGATGTCGCTCGGTGTGAATACGGTGGTTGTAGAGATATGGGTTTCATTTTTGGTGAAAAAGTCACGAAGAATCAACGAAATGTGAGCTGGCGCATTCAGTGTTTTCGGTACCAATCGAGATTTGTCGCGTTTGGGGTCCAAAATAGAATTGACCGATCCTTTTGAAATTCCAACATCAGCAGCAAGGTCTCGAATTTTAAATTGACGGTTTGCAAGCACCAAATCTTTAATTTTTTGGACGTGAGCTTCGTCGGTTGAGGTTGAGGTTCGACCAGAAGGCTCTACGTCTTCAACGCGTTCTCTCTTCTTTGAACTGTTTATACCACTTCTAAACATTTTCTAAACAAATGTTATTTATTTATTGATTTTGTTTTTATATTCATGTCGAAAACTGTTAGTTCTGAAATATATGTGTATTCAAACAAACTTGGCCATTTTAATGTATTATCTAGCAATAACCACATCTAGTTTATTTAACACAATTTTTAAATTTTGACATATTTTTGGCAATAAATAATCTAAGTTTAAAAATAATAATAATATGTAAGTTTTAATAATAATAATATATAAATTTATATATAAAATAATAATATATGTTTTTCTTTATAGTTTGTACAAACTATAAAGAAAACTTAAATCCTTTTCACGAATTTCAATTTTTCATGTGTGAACATATTTTGCTGGACGAATACACATGGGAATATAACAATGTTCGATAACTCAAGAAATTTATGAAGCAATTAATTGGAATACTATAAAAACAGTAGTACTGAACTTAAGGGTTCATATTGTATATTTGGTGATTTTTTTCCCTTTGCCGTTTTCGCCAACAAATGTCCGCTGCGGTTACAAAATACTGCAGTTTAGACAATTCCATTTGGCTGGGAAAAGAGACTTGGTGAAATCGGAACCCTAAAGTGCAGAATCCCCACAAGAACTATTAAATTCAATAGCGACAGGAATATAACAAAATTCAGTAACTCTAGAACTTTATGAAGAAGCAATTGCTCAAAACCTACAAGAAGCTCTACCAAATTCAGACAGAGAAGGAATGTTAAGAGATATTTAAATTAACTTAAAAACATAAAACAAAATGTTACACACTATTTTGAGGATATTGAATCAATAATATTTTTGTGTTTTGAAAGACAGACAATTCAAAACAAACTACAGAGCGCGTGACTTGATATTGGTCAATCGATATGTTTAGCAACACATATTTCATGCCCATCTTAAAATACACATGAATAAAATCACGTGGAAATTAGCATTTATTTTAAATAAAAGTTTTCGAAATGAAAAGTTTCTCGTGTTACGCTAAAAGTTCCATTTTAAATAATAACTGATATTCTTACTTATTTTTATTTTATGGCCTCAGTTTTTGTAGAAGCAACGAATCTCTAAGCAGGACAACATCATGTTCACACATGATAAAAAATAGATTGATAAGGAGCCTTTATCCAGGCCAACACGTTATTGAGAAAAGATCTGTTTGCACGTTATTCGCGAAAGATCTGAATAGAAGATATCAATAATGCCTTCTGTTTTATTGTAGACTAGAAGGTCTGCAATAAAATAGAAGGCATTGAATAAAATATTTTTCTAATATTTAAATACTCTTTTATTAAACGAAAGTTGGATTATGCTCCCTTTTTAATCTTTCATTAAAATCGGCAAAAATTTTCAATAATATTATTTTTTAATTAAAATTGACATGTGATGCTTCCCTCGGCCTATTGCATCAACTTTATTAGAATATTACATGAAAATATTTGAAATCATTGAATGCATCGAGAAAATATATTTTTTTCATAATGTGTGAGATACATTACCACTTTTTCATGTTGGCCATGAAAACATTTTAGAAGGAATTTGTGAATTGTGCTCTACTCGTGGCTCAGTGGTAACAATTAAGATGCTAGCTAATGAGCAGGAGGATTGAGGTTCGAATTCGGTGGCGGCGTTGTTGTAGTCACTGCTTTAAGAAACGAGGAGCATCAATAGCAATTGTGACAATGTGTATCAAGCATCTCGCATCGATAGTCAGACTGCTGGTAAGAGTTTTTTAGTTTTTCTCCCATACAGCACGCAAATGCGGCGCAATTACCTTAAAAGTCTTCCTGGGAGACACTGTCCTCCTTCAACACTAGTCAGCGACCTGTTCTTCTTATACATGAGGTTCATCGATGTTGCACCCTCACTTTTTTTTTATTAATGGGCGATTACATAGACTAGAGAGAAAAAAAGAAAAAAAGTAGGTCAATAGTATTCTCTTTCCAGAGGCAACATTGGAGATGTTAGCTAGTGAGTAGGAGGGCTAAGGTTCGAATCCGGAAGCGGCATTGTTGTAGTCACTGCTTTAAGAAACGAGTAGCCTCGATAGCGATTGTGACAATGTATATAAAGCATCTCACATCAATAGTCAAGCTGCTGGTTGGAGTTTTGCAGGTTTTTCCCATACAACACGTAAATGTGGAGTAGTTACCTTAAAAGTCTTCCTGGAAGACACTGTCCTCCTCCTTCGATAACCGTCGGTGACCTGTCCTTGATATATATGAGGCTCACCGATTTTGGGCCCTCGCCTTTTAACTAGCAGGGGCTACATAATCCTAGAAAAAAAAAAAGTACGTCAATAGTATTTTCTATTTCAATGCCAACAATGGAGATGTTAGCTAGTGAGAAGGAGAGCTAAGGTTCGAATCCGGTAGCGGCATTGTTGTAGTCACTGCTTTAAGAAACGAGAAGCCTCGATAGCCAGGCTGCTGGTATTAGTTTTCGAGGTTTTCTCCCATATGACACACAAATACGGGCAGTTATTTTAAAAAGTCTTGCTGGAAGACACTGTCTTCCTTCAACACCCGTCGATGAGCTATCCTTGATATTTATGAAACTCACCGATATTACACCCTCGCCTTTTTAACTAGTAGGGGACTACATAGTCCTAGAGAGAAAAAGAAAAAAGAAAAGTATGCCAATTCTCTGAGGAGTAACAATGCCTTTCAGGGATTATTTTCCCACATTTGCACATCGTATTGAAAAAGTACCCAGCACACAAAAAAAAAAAATCCAGACAGCCCGTCTGTTGATGCGAGAGATCTGTCTCAAATATATTCTACACCTACCTGTTTTTCAAACTATAGCGCACGTCACCAACAGAATCGAACTCTTGCACGCTACTTAACGCAGACTATTGCAAATTCAATAGTAGGTCACACTAGTGAAAAAAGTTAAATTAAAATGTTCAACAAATTGAATTATTTAATCTCTTGAAATTTTTTTTACTTTATTTATATTTTTTCCTGAACAATAATTTCTTTAAAATATGGAAGTATTATATTTAGATCTTATTTTCTTTGGTCTTATTTTCTGTACATGCAAATCAATCTGCACGGGACAATCATGGCACTAATGTTAATTTTTTTAACTTACGCAAGAAAAAGAACCTTGTTTCGAGTTGTAACATAAAGTATTAAATTAACAATAGTTGTTTAGAAAAAAAATTTAAAATAAATATGTAAATAAGATATTCAAATAAGCATTCATGGCAAATAAGCAAAAGTATTGTATCATAATCATTTTTAAATATATTTATGTATTTGTATTAATTTATTTATCATTATTATTCTAATATTTTTGTTTGAAAAAAGGCCAAAAACGTTTAATCACAGAAATAAAAAAGTATTGTAAAAGCAAAGTAGGAAATATAATTTGGCATTCATATAAAATATATACTTTTATATATATTGCGTTATTTTTTACTTCATTAATTTCGTTATTTTTTATAAATTTTTATATTTTGAATTAAAGAAATTAATATGTAAGGAATGTCAATGTTTTTAGGGAAATTTACGATTTGAGTTGGATAGCATACATAATAATGTTGGGCAGTGGATCAAGTAGTTCTGGTCTAACAGATCTAAGTAATCTTACGAATAGGTTAGTTATGCTTACAGGCGCGCACATAAAATACTTCTGTGTTTAAATAAATGCTTGAAATCTGCATAGAAATAATAATAATAAAAAAAGCCGTGTGCAATCCCAGCTTATACGGGAACAGATACAAGCACAAAAGGTAAAATGTACAACACATGCTTATTTACAATTACAATTGTAATTTACAATTTGAACGTCGTCAATAGGTTATCGAAATAGGAATTTTGTTTACTGATAAGTCAACAAAATTCCTTTTCCAACAAAATTAATTAATTCAGAGGCTTGATGGCCGAGCGACTAGCTTCTCGGTGACAAAGGTTTCGATTTAATAATTGTATAACCTTTAAGTCGTAGATCCCGATATAATATGACTATATTGGGCGTAGCTCTGACATCCCTACACCGTAAAAAAAACAAAAACATTTCCTGTCTAGAAATCTGCCAGTAAGCAGACGACCTTGGCCCAGCATGGGGCTATTGCGCCAGTGAAGAAGGTAAGTCTTTGTGCCTAATGTTGTTGTGTCTAATCCTCAGTATCCTGCAGTGCGGAATGGACATCCCATGATTAGCTTACTCATGGAGAGGAAGGAGGGTAACTTCAGTTGTGATGAAGCACCCGTAGGTAAAAGTCGGAATTGGCTCCGTGTCGCTGAAGAAGGAGGGCAGTGGTTTGTATATGTGTATATGTTATAATTTCAATTATATATTTCCAAAACACATGTTCGTTAAATCTTGAAACAACACCCAGACATACCCAGCATTTGCGTATCGTATGGGAGAAAACCAGGAAAAACTGTCACCAGGTAGTCCGATTAACGAGGCCAGTTGCCGAACATCGCAAACGCCATCAAGTTTCGTCATTTTCTGAAACAACGTCTAGAAGAAAGCTGCTAGCGGATTGAATCTCAACCCTAATGCTCACCAGCGGCGCATATTGCTACTGAGCCACCAGTCGGGCAATGATGAAAATAAATATCGAACTGATTTTTTCTGTTTAATTTCATTTTTCTTTTTGCTGAAGCACCTTTTGAGTTTCACAGTATTCCTTAAATTCAGGCGTAGTTATAACTTTGTTAAGATAATTGTTAAAAATGAAGGTGTTGTTTCAAGATTTAACGAACATGTGTTTTGGAAATATATAATTGAAAATTTAACATTTCTACGAAATGCATGACTCAGAAAGGTAACCACCTTTCTGAGGTGGTTTATGTTTAACTTGAGTATTTTCTAGGATACATGTAGTTGTTGATCTTCGCACTTTTTCTAAAGTAATTGTCTGTTGCCTTCTTGGAAGTCGTGAGCCTGCATATAAAAACATTTACTGCATTTTTATATAACGTTGTGTACCTATGAAAATGCAAATACTGTCTTGTTAAGGTGCACAGTTCGGATATAAATTGACCAGATAATTTGAAATTAATTATAATAAGCACTCTTGATAGATGACTGTTATGTAGTCTTTCGCATTGTTTTTGGCCAACTTTTATAACATCAGAATTATGATGTATGACTGCTTTTAGATTCGTAGGCTTGAAGATATGTTATATTTTTGGAAAATCTGTGCAAATCACTTGATTGGTGGATGTTGTTTTAATTATTTTTAATATTTTATTGCTAGTTTGGCCAAAACGAAAAATAAGGGAGGTTGGAATTTGGCGACTTTTGTGTCGCCAATTAAACGATAAATCTTCTAATGTGGTAACCCGGGTTTCTTGTACTTTTGCAATTGACTTCACTTACAATCTCAACCAGTTACTTGACGAACATTGGCGAGAAGACTTTTTGACGCCAAATCCCCTATTCAGCGATTTTAAAAACTAGATACTTTCGAATTTAATTTCATCTTTTAATGTTTTTGGGACTTAACTTTGATAATTGAGGGGGATTTCAGAACATTTTAAAACATTTACTAAGTACAACCCTGCATTAGTAATCGCTTGGAATCATTGCCCTGTTTGAACATGAATTTGTATTTTATTGTCACAAGAAAGTTCTTTAGGTTTTCGCAATGCTTTTAAATGGTGTAAAACGAAAGAACTTTCTTGCCGACCCGTTAATTATGATACACATACACTTTTGAAATATTTGTAAAGATATTATTATAAAAATATTGTTGTAAAATATTTTCAATAAATTCCAGTGTATATCTTTCGCCCAAGTACAAGCATATTTGTTTTAAATGTATAGTCCCGATTACAGTTTCTAAATCCAGACCTTTTTAATAAACTGGAATCCCTGCCAAGTCAATGAAAAGAAAGATCTCGCAAGATTTTATTACTTACTACTTATTTATTCCCTGACTACGGCAACGTCTCGGTCTATACTAGACCTACAACTGTTCCCCCAAAAGTAAGACCAATTATTTTTTTTTTTCAAAAACTCTTTATTTATTCTTCCAAATTTATTTCATCGCCTTCAAAGTAATCCCCTCCGGACACAATGTCCTTATGCCAACTTTTTCCAATCCTCAATGCATGCTAAAAAGTCATCGGCAGGGATGGCCTTCAAAGCGTGCGGCGATTCACGTTGAATCTCTTCAATCGACTCAAAACGGTGTTCCCGGAGTGGTCTTTTGAGTTTAGGGAATAGCCAGAAGTCGCAACGGTGTAAATACGGTGGTCGTGGAACGATATGGGTTTCATTTTTAGCGAAAAGTCACGAAGAATCAATGCAGTGTGAGCTGGCGCATTCAGTGTTTTCGGTATCAATCGAGATTTGACGCGTTTGAGGCCCAAAATGGAATTGACCGATCTTTTTGAAATTCCAACATCATCAGCAAGGCCTCTAATTGTAAATCGACGGTTTGCAAGCACTAAATCTTTAATTTTTTTGGACGTGAGCTTCGTCGGTTGAGGTTGATGGTCGACAGAGAGCTCTTCATCTTCTACGCGTTCTCTGTCTTCTTTAAACTGTTTATATCACTTCTAAACATTTCTTTCCGATATAGGAATGCTCACCGAATGCCTTCTGCAACATTCTATACTTTTCCGCAAACAAAATTTAGTGCTAGTCCTTTGCTCAATTAATTCATATATTTCAAAATCGCCGGAAGCAGTTTTAGCGTCTCATAAAGCCAAGCGTAAATCAAACACTAATGAATATTTTGACGTCAAATTTCATGCTGATGTCAAGAACAGTGCCAGCATCCTAGAAAAGAAAAAAAAAAATTTTTAACTCCATAAGCCCCGAGAATTTTAAATTGAAAATTGGTCTTACTTTTTGGACACCGTATTATAACGGTTTCAAGAAGTGGGCCACTTTCAGGTTCATGGGAACACTTTAATTTTTTTAACACAACTTTGGGTTATTGTACTATTTACCTAGAAATAAAAATTAAAGATATAAATTTGATTCACAAGTACAGTTCACTCCAAGATCTGAGATTTTCAGAGCTCTCGAGTTTACGATGAATCTAATGGACCCGGTCTGCTGCAAAACTGAATTATCACACGGCGTGATACATGCGACCACAAGGGGCTCATTTTGTAAACAGTCGGAATCTTTGGCCTATTCAGTCACTTCACAAAAAAAAAGAGAGAAAAAAACCCACTTCTTGTTGACTCAACTCAGAACACTCCCCCTTCCTTCTCCCAAAACCTCCCTTTAAAAAAAATTGGTCAAGATGGGAGATGCGTGGGTCAGCTTCCCTTATTTCTCGTTGGAGTGGACACTTCCTCAGCCCATTCTCTATCACCAGTCACGATGCAGCAACTCATGACGTAGTCCAGATTGGATCTGTAATTGTTTCGACTTGTGAAGCTCCAACAGACAATCGCTAATTTCATGAGGTCTCATTATCTATGACAATGATTATCTGCTATGAGATTTGAGTGACAGGTTTTCTCATTAGTACAAAAACTTTAATTGCTTATAATATAAGTATCCACAACACTGCTTATCTGCTGCCAAATTTCAGTGATAGGTTGTTATTATGCACTTATTAAAAATATACATTCCTTTCCCCTGGGAACGGAAGTGCTATATTTCTTCTCGTGGGAAAAATGCTACACTACATACTTCTATTGACGTTATCATTACTTTGCTACTACTGCAATTATAATTAAAACAACTTTTTTTAAACAAACACATATCTGGTGCAGAGGTAGAATGTCAATTCAAAATTGTTTCGTAACCTTTACTTATCTATAAACAAGCATCTAAAGCAAGCTATTAGTAACTAAACTGGATTGTTTCTTCTGTACTAAATCATGTATATTTTTCCTTTTAATAGATTAAACGAACTAGAAACAATTTGATATACTTCTCTTAAAATTAAGAAATTATATTATTCCATAAAATTTATCGAAAAAAATTAATATTTTCTGTTTTGAATACTGTTCAATATTAAAAATCAAAATAATATTTCAAATTTAATAAAGAAAAACAGTGATTAATTATATTAATATTGGTTTTCTTAATTAAATATTATGTATTAAAAAAAAATATCTTACTGTTAAATTGTAAAAAATTACTACTACTACTGTCCTTACCATTATTTTTTGCTACTCCTATCATTATAATTAAAGCAATTTATTTTTTTAAACAAGCACCTATCTAAAGTAGAAGTAGAATGCCATTTTAAAAGTATTACTAAGCAATTAAAGCCATTAATTACAGCAATTAATTGTTCTTATTTTGGTTTTTCTTAATGTATTAAAAATAAATATTATGTTACTATTAGAATGTAAAAAATTATTACTACTGACATTAACCTTTGCTTTACTACAACTATCATTACAATTAAAACAATTTATTTTTTAAACAAGCGCATCTCTAATGTAGAGGTAGAATGTCAATTCAAAACTGTTTCGAAATCTATTCTCATCTAACAGACAAACATCTAAAGCAAGCGACTAGCAACTGAATTGGGTGGTTTCTTCTATACAAAATAATATATTTTTTCATTTTATTAGATAAAATGGACTAAAAATCAATTTGATATATTTCTTTTAAAATTAAATAATTATATTATTCCGTGAAACATATTGAAAAAAATTAATATTTTCTTTTTAGTAACTTAATCGTAATTTTAAAATTTTAGTAAATTATAATTTTAAAAATTATTTATTATTATAATTTATTTAAAAATTTAATAAATTTAGTAATAATGTTCAACATTAATAAATTAATAGTTTAAAAAACTAAAAACACGCTTTTAGAGTTAATCAAATTAAAAGTAAAAAATAATTGTTAACATAAGAATAAAATGACTGACGAGAAAATGAATGTCACTGTTCTAAAAGCGTGGGTGCTCGATATCAATCGTTATAATTTTTCACTAGTTTCATTCCGAAATGCAGGATTAGTTTTAAATGTCATACAAAGCACCCCACGCTTTTAGAACAGTGACATTCATTTTTCTCGTCAGTCATTTTATTCTTATGTTAACAATTATTTTTTACTTTTTACTCTAAAAGCGTGTTTTTTAGTTTTTTAAACTATTAATTTATTTTTTACTTTTTAGTTTGATTAACTCTAAAAGCGTGTTTTTTTAGGGCAAAATCGAGACCAGAGAGTCAGTTACAAACAAACAAACAAACAAACAAACAAACATTCAGGTGAAACTAATATAATAGTATTAAAAAGAATCAACCGTTTTCTTTCTGAAAGATGCCTGTAAATGTTTCTTTGCAGCTTAAATAGTGTATATGAGGAGAAACAGATCTCCTGTGGAAAAATCAGTTACATACATACATACAAACACACAAACATACAGGTGAAGCTAATAAAAGCGTATTAAAAATTCGAAATATTATTCCAAATTGAATAAAGAAAAAAAAAAATGATTATTTGTATTAATTTGGTTTTTTCTTAATTAATTATAATGTATTAAAAATAAATAATATCTTAATATTCGAATGTAAAAAAGATAAACATTTGTATCTTCAGTATTTTATAAAGCATTTTCAATGTAGTATTTACAGCCTTGACAAGTTTCTTCCGTGCTACACACAAATGATAGTGAACACAGTAGCCCCTAAAAGTCCTTCTGGAAGACAATACTTTCCCTTTAAAAAATCTACAGTTCCAATATATATATATATATATATATTGTGGTTTTTGTAGATATCTTTGTTAATCAATTATTGTGCTAAAACTCAATGTTTATTTTCTATTAATTGACATTGGATTTTTCTTTGTTAAGTCAGTCATTTTATCCAATATAATTAAATTCTACCCTTAAAGATGCTTGGTTTAGGGAAGACTATTTCTCATTGATCCAACAGATTTGTTTATCTGCAGCTGATTTGCAGAAATTATCTTTATTTACAATGATTCAAAATATATTTTTTTTAGTCTCCTAACTTTATATTTTTATCAATTTATATATTTTTAATATGTTTTGTATAATTGAATGTGGAATCATAGATGTTGTCGTTACATACCTCCGGGACCCTAAACTGTTTTTAGACTTTTGGACATTTTCGGATTTATGAGAATTGTCTACTAGCCCTGCCAGACAGTTTCGAGATTAGTAACAACAACAACAACAGCACATACCGTCAAGATACCAGTTTAGTTTGTCGCTCTACAGTCATTTTTTATACACACTTTGGACTAATTAGACAGGGACCAACAGTTTAACGTGCAATCCGAACCACTCACAAACATCCATGCCAGCTCCAGGATTCGAATCTGTAGCCTGTGGTACCAAAGGCCAAGCGCTAGCCAATTGGCCATCAAGCAACTTACCATTAAGAGAAATTCTTTAAAGATAATGATGTTTTTTTCTGGAAATTTGATAGTTGCAATTTCAAAACATTTTGTCACTAATAGCACATGGCTTAAGAACTTGCTAAATTGCTGACAATTCTTCTTCACTGTTACGATCATTACCTAGTCTAGTCTTTTTAAATCAGTGATTGTAGAGCATGCAACCAAGGGAATTGAATCTGTATCCTCTTGCATGCTAGCTAACGCCCACTTCTCCTGAGCTACAAGTACGTAGGTTTCAAAGCTTAGAATAATATATATATATATATATATATTTACATTTATATATTACATTTATGTCAATTGATTGAAATAGTGTAAGAGCTTAATAAATTATTACTGATCTAGAAAAGATTGCACATAATGTTATGGATAAATATTAATTAAAAAAAAATTTAAAAATTTATTTTCAATTGTAATCGCTATTCATTCCATTCATTTTTTATTTCCATTTGAAAAATAATCACTCGATTTAATCAGTCATCAAAAAATTTTATAAAAGCATAAAATGTTTAGTATTATTATTATTATTATTATTAATATATATATATATATATTAATAATATAATTCTATGAATTTAACATTTAATAATTATTTTTATTTTTAATATATTAATATTTATTTTATATATATATATAAAATAAATATTAATATATTAAAATAAGAAAAAATCATTAAATATTTCTAAAAGCATAACATGTTTAAATGCTTGTGATATCTTTTTTTCTATCAATTATTTAAATAGTTAATCATAATTGTTTTAAAGTATATAATTTGTTAAAAATTCTATAAATTTAATATTATTAAACACGGACTGCAATTAACTGCATGTTTTCCTTTTTTTTAATTCAATATACGTCAGTGCATTCTATGATGTTAGAATTGAAATAATACAATTTAAGTTTGCTACTTTTAAACAGAACATTCTGCTGATATTATATATTTTTATTTATTCTTACATATTTTTTTCTGCGTAAAAAAAAAAAAAAAAAAAAAAAAAAAAAAAAAAAAAATTGTTGTAAATTGTAATCTCTTTTTTTTTAAATATTTAAAAATATTTAATCATAATTGTTTCAAAATATATAACTTATTAAAACATTCTATGAATTTAATATTATTAAATACAAACTGTAATTAACTGTATATTTGCATTTTTTTTTTAAAATCAATATACATAGTTAAATGTCTGTGATGTTAGAATAGAAATAATATAATTTAACTTTGCTGCCTTTAAAACAGAATGTTTTGCTTATATTATATAACTTTATTTATGTCTTACATTTTTTTTCTGCATAAAAAAAATATTGGCGTTTGCATATTTGAATAATATTCAATGAAGGCACTGAAAAATATTTATATGTGAAAATATGAAGAACAAAGAAAAAAAAAAATTCTGTTACATTTTTCTTGGAAAGAAATTTTCGTTTATTTTATTTAAAAAAAAAAAATAGGGACCGGTTTGTAAAAAAAAGGGGTAGTGAAGAGAAACAAAAATAAAAAGACGAAGAAAGAAAGAAAGAAAAAAAAAGAAAAAAAAAAAAAAAGATAGATACCGACATAAAAAGAAAAAATAAATAAATAAAAATTTAAGGAAACCGAGAAAGAGAGCCCGGTTTTGATTTTTATCGAATCTCGATTATAGCTATTAGGAAAATTCAAAGAAAATCATTAAAACTGGCAGGGAAAAAAAGAAAACTCTTTTACTAGAATTGTAAGTAAATAATTTTAAATTGCGTTTGGAAACATTGAATTTGCTATTGAATCAAGTTCTACATAATTATATAGCTAATGTTCTTAGGAAAGCACTACAACATAAAAAATTTTTGTTAAAATTACTTGGTAAGAACAAAGGTATATTTTAATGAAAATTCTATAAATAATACAATACAAACATTATCAAAAATTCCATGGACTATTTTTATTTATTTATTTAATTGCTTTTTTTTTAAACTAAAGAATTTATTGATTTATGCCTGCAATTTACTGTTGCAACTACAACGCTTTGGCCCTCAACAGTCATTTTTAGATTTAAAATTGCCTTTTTTCCCCTCTTTTCTTTAATATTTAATAACGTCCAAAAAAATAACTTGTTTTTTTTAGAACGCACCAGACTCGTGCTTTGTATTGCTTTTTTGTTGTGTTGCAATCTTAGAAAAAAAAAAAAAAAATTACAAACATTTGTTTTTCGAAAACAAAAAAAAAAATTTTATTTTTATTTTTTATTCTAAAAATAGCCAAAACACATCTTGTAATTTCAATCAAAAAGGAATATGTATTTTCTGTTTGACCTGCCGAGTCGAAAATGTGGGTCACATTGCAGTCTCCCTGTTTTCTTTCTGTATTATTTACTCTTTTTTTTTTATTTTCTCGATAATTTTGTTTGTTTCGAAACTCATTATTTTCGTTTCGCGTTCTCTCCACGCCTACGAGATACGAAAACGCAATTAGAGATGCACATACCTTCCACCCCTGCGCTGGAATAGATCCTTTCCAAATGAGTACGATGCCGGTTCTCGTTCCGCTCGTCGTAAAGTTATCCGCCTTCCTACCCCTAGGGAGAGAGATGGAATGCTCCATCCCTTGTCACAGCAAGCGAAGTTATAGCTAGAGGATGATGTATTAGTTAGCAGCGGATATTTAGAATGCGGTGTATGACTTGGATACTAATGTCCACGCCTGCTAAAATCCGGGGAACTTCGGGATAAAATCATCTTTTACCTGCATCTGTCCATTCCGGAAGTGGGAAACATGTTTCAGTGAAACAATGTATCGAAGGCAAGTGTGTGTATTAAGTTTGCAGATCATTAGCCTCTGTAATATTTACATTTTTTAAAGGTCACATTGTTTGTTGGTGTTGGCAGTGATCGATGTTTGTCAACATTGAGCGTTTTTTTTTTTTTTTTAACTTTTGTAGAAGATGCTGGATTAGTTAGTGATCAGTATTGCCGATATAGTTTTGGTGAGCAATTCTTAGGGTGCTATTATCCATTTTTAATATGCGTACTTTAAAATTTGACAGATGACGTACATAATACGTGGATTTTGACAAGTGTGGTGTTTTTGTGGGAGCGCTATATTATGATTTATTATTTATGCTTACTATTTTTCTGTCTTTTATTTATTTTTTATTATATTAATTGTTTTGTTAGATAATTTAATCACACTTAATATATGTAGTATTTTTTTGTTTTAATTTAAAATAAATTTATTATCATGGATGCATATTTAATTTGTACACTCAGAAAATTCTATTTTTAAGGAGTTTGATGTTATTATAGTGACTTAAATTAATATTCTTAAATATGTTAATAACACTCTAGTAAATATTTTTTTCTCGATCATTTATATATATAGTTGACATCTTTTATTAATTACAAGAAAATATTTATTATTATTTGATAGCGAATATGAATTTTATTTTGTCAATAAAACAATTTTCAACTAGTTATAATTTAATTTTTTGTAGTTTTTATTTATTTCATTTGGTAGATGTTAAAACATTTAAATTCTTTTAAACTTTTATATTAATAATTTCATTCTAATTTTTAGAACGATTTTTTTTTAGTCAATATTTGAATGCTTTTGAGGTTAATCAACATTTAAAATTTTGTCATATCTTTTTTATATCTTAAGATTAGCCTTTTGTTGTTTAATTTTTTGTTATTAAACTAATTATAATAAAATATCAAAAATAAAAATTTAGAGCGTTTTTAATGGCCAGATCAGTCAATGTTCAGTTTTGACATTTGTTTATTGAGATATTTTTTTTATGGTTTATTGTCATTTAACAATATAAATTTACTTTTTCATTAAATGACTTTTTAAGTAAAATAATTTTGGTTTTAATTGATGAATTAGTTGTTTCCATTTAGAGCTGATGCCTTTTTTAATAAATTGGTAAGTTAACATAGTATTTACTTACGTAAAAGTTAGAAATATATGAATTGCACATTAATATTTATTGCATTATATCATCATAAAATTATTGTAATATTTGCAAAGGACAAAGTTAATAATAAATTGCTGAATTAGACTGAAATCTGTCAATTGTAACTTAACATGTCAAAAAATTAAAAGAACTAAATTTTTAGATTTTTAATTGTTTGAAATCTGTGCATTTAAAATAATTTAAGTAATATTGTACCATATATACTTGCATGGTTAGCATTGATATAGATTTGTTATATAATATGGTATATAAACTTTTTTTAATCTTTTAATTAATGGTGTGCCTAGCGCAAACATAATTTTTAAGCAAGATACATATGCAATTGCCCTTTTAATGTTATTGTCCAAGATCTGCTGTTATACAATTCTTTTTATTTCAAATGAATAGCATTTTCATATTAAAAATAAGTAAAAAATAGCTTAAATTTGAATTTATTAATAAATAACAAAATATTGAAGAAATGTATTAATGTTTCTTGGTTTAAATTGGAAACTCAGCCTTGTAACTCAATGAAATATATTTTCATTGATAATGTACTTTCTCTGTCCCATTTTGCATCATGCTGCCATCTAGTGTACAGGTTTGGCATCACGTTCTATATAGCGCTACAATAGTTTTATTTTATATAAAAATAATTTTTTTCTTTTAAAGTAGTACCATATGGTTTCTAAAAGTTCAATAGCAAAAGCATGATATCCAGAAGAAATTTTCTCCTGAATTGTTACTATGTAATTGATGAGAGAGAACTTCAGAGTTTTGTTGTTGTTATTGTTGCTTATCCCCTTGATTTAGAATCCTAAACCAAGTCCAGTAGATTATGCTTGCTGCATCAGTAGATCGTAATTTAGAGTTTTAAGTGCCTGGAAATAACTCTAAAGTGGCTGTTAAAAATTATGATGTAGTTTTTTTTTTTTTTTTTCTGATAATAAGCATAATTTCAAATAAAACTTAAAATTAAAAATTCTCATATTTGCCATCAAAAATTATCAAATAAATCAAAAATTACATTATTACAAACTATAATGTTTGTAATCATTTCTCCTATTCGAATATAAATTCAAAACTAAAATTTTTGGAACTTTATAAGAAGCATTGTTATTATTAAAATCATGTTCAAATCGGTTAACCTAAGAAAAAATTTTCCTTATATGTAAACTTCTTTCACTGTACAGATTATGTTCTGTTGTGTCCAAAATATATAAATTTTAAAATCAAACATATTAATGCTATATGTAATACAATCTCAATTTTTTTAGTTAAAACAACTGTGACAATATGACTTAACAGTTTAATTTTTTTAATCATTGGTGGGCAGCATTTTACTCTTACCATTAATGATAATACTTGGTTGTGCTTATTTGAACTTTTTTTAACCATAATTTAAACTGTGTTCCATAAATTGTAAATAAAATTGAAATTATGATCATACATAATTTTTTATAACTTCAAACAAAATAAATGAGATTGCTGATATCTTATGTCAATAATTTGTTTAATATCATTTTTAATGAATTAATTTTTGGAGAATACAAATAGACTTTTTGTGCTGTACAGTGTTTTAAATATTGCTTCTTATACTTTTTTCATTAAAAATATTCTTTATTTAAAGTTGAATAATTATTCTCCACCTGAAAATTTCATTCAGGCATTAAATTTGTTTTAACCGGCATTAATATTTTAAGAGTACTATGAATACTAATGATACTTTTTAATGTTTCTTAAAATGTGTGTAAATAAATTAAATATGCTTAAATAAATGACATATTTTAAGTTTATGAATTTTTTTCTTGAATCTTAAAAATATTTTGTTTATTTTTTTATAGATATACTTAACTGCAGTACAAAATGTTCCATTTAGTGCTTCCATTAAATCTGCCAGCAATAAAAGAAATACAAGAGTTGACCAACTCTATGAGGTAGAATGGAAGTAATATGGCTCTTTCTACACCCGCTATTGATTTGCCTACTCAAGAAAAAAGCGGGATAATAATTAAACAAGAAAAAGATGATGAGGACAGTACTAAAGATACAAATCCCACAAAAGTCAGCAAATTTATTGGCAGTGATCCCCAGTTATCTGGATTGCAATCTCGAAATATTACTATTACAGTTGCAGCTTCACAAACTGAAAAAGTAACATCTCCTCAAAAACCTACTACAGTGCAAATAGCTCGTAAATCACCTCCAGAAAAATCAACATCAAAATCTGACCCTCCACCAATAGATTATTCTAGTATATGTGGAGCTTTTGGATGGACCACTATTGGCACTTTGCATTTTCCTGTTATTATGCGGGGTGAAGAAAAATTTATAGCTGTGAGAATGTTTGAAAGCAAAATAGTATTTGGCTATTTCCCAGATATTTTTCCTGCTGCAGTATTTAGTTGTACAAACATTAATAGTTACTATATAACAGTGAATGAAGCAAAACTGCTCAATGAAATAAATAGTGATCATTGTGATTTTCAATTTGGATTTCAAGAGTTTTCAACTAAAGATTATGTGGTGCGTCTTAAAGATGCCATGGAGCTTTTTGAGTTTTTGGAATTTTGCCGGGCAAAATTATATGGTCAAAGTTCAAATACAGTGGAAAGTGATAAATGTGGGTATTTATTAAACTATAAAATTCCTTATGTCAAAAAAAGAGCAAAAAAATATGTTTTGTTAAATGCTGTGTTTCCTGAAGATACCAAATTTCCTACTATGAATAGTGAGCGTATCACAAATTGGGATCTAGCTTATTTCAGATTCTTGAGTTGTTTTCTACCGATTGATCTTAAGAAAGTTGAAATTAATGGGCCTTTGTATGATGTTGAAGATCTTATGGTTGCTTTAGGTGTTGTTTCACTTAGTGAAGTATCCAATTGGCCTGAAATTCAATGTTCTTCAAAAGACGAATGGGAAAGCTTTCTATATCCTAGAACATTGCAGTGGATGTCTCCAGTGAAACAATCTTCTAGTGAACCTGTTGAAGATCCTAAAATGCTCAGGAAGAAGCTAAATGAAATTCAAGATAAAGAAAGCATGCTTAACTCTTTCTTAGGGTTAAATAAATATCTGGAAATGAACAGCTCAGTTAGAAGTGCAAGGAGTCATGAGTCTGGAAATGGTTTGAACTTGCTTCATTCAAGTGAAAAAACTGATCTATTTCCTGTATCATTAGATAGCTTCTTAGCAACATCATCATCATGTAATTATCCATATCCTGTAAATTATAATCATTATAATAGTCACATTCAGACTCCTTCAGTTTTAGATTATGAAAGATACCGCAAATCAGACGGAAATTTATCATCCTTCTCATCCCGAAGACCTCGGACATTTCCCCCACCTCCACCGCTTGTAAGATTAGGAAGTCCCCGTGTCTCTTCTGTTCCTTCAGATCAAGATGTGGTGCCAAAAACTGCTTCCTCAATATATCCATATATTCCCACTCCTTCAAGTGCTCCTCCATGGTTGTCAAGAATAATGGAACCTGATTGGTTGCACAGTGAAGAAAACCAAACAATACAAGCCTCTGAGGGTCCTGAAAATTTATCTCGGAGGCTGAGTGAAAGTGATTCATGGTGTCCTACGACATTATCAACTAACATGACCATAAATGGGGCTGGTACCTCTAGCATTGTTAGAAGTAATAGCAATCCTCTGGGAGTCATCAGAGAAAACTATGATCTCAGCCATGGATCGTTGTGTCGAGATGAAAGGATGTTGCATCCCCATGGTGGGAGCCCAAGGCTGCTTGCTGGTCCTGGTCCTCCACCACACTATCCTACCCCACCACAGTCTTCTCCTCTTCAACCTATCTCCCTTTTGGAGTGTGCTACAGGTTATACTGATATATATTCAACGAGACTGACTCCAAATGTAGATATTTGCAGTCCACCACCTTCACCAGAGATGCGAACAGCATTGTCAAGTAGTCCACGAAATACTCATTTGTCCATGTATGGTTACCAGCCTCATATAGTTCGGTTGGTGCAAGTAGACACTAAAAGTGTACTGGCAATTAACATTGAACCGCTAAAGTACAATGTTCATCTTGCGGTTCCTATAACAGATGTGGTTAACAAGTTCCTTAGGGGCACTTCTGTACAGTCCTGCCAAATGATGTTAGAAACTGTTTTTCGACTACATCTGTATGAATGTACTAGGTAAGTTATTTTTTTAGTATAATTTTACTTATTTTTGTATTCATAATAATAATAAATAATTTTTTTAAAAATAAAAATAATAATTTAATAAAAATAATGATTTAACGAATAATGTAAAATATTAAGATTTTTTTGTACTTTAATTAAATTTTGTAATACTGGCCAAAATGTGTTTCAGTGCTGATATGAAGACATTTTTTATTGATATAGTTATTTTTTATGTGTTTTATAGGGTAAACAAGTTTCCAAATGCTGCCTATATATAATGTACATGATAGAATTAAAAGAGTATTGAAATATTCATTCTATGATAATGATGGTTTGCTACTTAAATGGTTTATTTTTTTTAGCTGTAAATGTGTTGAGAATCACAATAATTAACCTTTTGTGTGTTTTAATTCATTTATGAAGTTTGTTGAATATTTATATATATTATTTACAAATGAAAAAATTTATATTTCATTTTAATTTATGATAGTAGATATTGCCAAATATAACACTAAATTATTTAATTTTTTTCACATTTGTACAATCGTCATCATCAATGGTGCTTCACTCCTTGAACTGCCCTGACCTTCTGTAAGACTTTTCACCATTCCACGCAACTAGTTACCTTTTGTGATTCTCAGTCTTTTCAAGTCTTCTTCGACTTGTTCTCCTCATCTAGTTCTTGGTTCTCCTCTGGGTCTAGATTTACTGTGGTTTTCTAACCATTTGACTCCATCTTCTCTACATAACGTAGCCATTGAATTCTCTTTCTCTTATCTCTGTGACAATATCTGGTTCCTCGTAACAATCATAGATCTCTTTATTTTTTTCTAATTCTCCATTTGTTGTTTTCACATATTTCTCCAAAAACCTATTTTAAAATTTTTCTCTCCCATACTCTCAATAAGTCTTTGTCACATTTTCTTATAGTCCATGTCTCAGAGCCATACAAAACATTTGGCCTGATTATGATTCTGTATATGAGAATGTTTAACCTTCTTTGTCTTTCATCGTTAACCTTTTATTCAAGTGATGATTTTAACCTTCTATTTTAGGATGATCTTAGTATTTTCATTTTCAATAATAGCAGCTATTTCCTGCTGCGATTCATGCTCTGATTTCATAATACATTTTTTTTTGCCTTTCTTCTCTTCATCCTGTTAGCATCATCACTAAATGTCATCTTTCTCTGTAAGAATTGCTAACTCTTATTTCTTTCTTTAATTATTCTCTTGATTATTCCTCACTAAACTACTCATCCCTCTTATCCTGGACTCTCACAAACTGTTACTTTAATCATATTTACTGAAATCAATATTATTCTCTTACATCTTTCCTCAATATTACCACTTCTTATTTCTTCCTGCTTATTTTCTATCTTTTCATCCAACTTATTCTTGGTAATTCCTCCTTAATCATTCATTCTTGCCAAGGTAGTAGAACATTATAAATTATTTGTCTTTCACCCTACTCCTTATAATTAGCCAGGCTTTGTATTTTATTTTAATCATATTATGATTGGAGTCCAGATCAGCTCCTCTGCATGACAAATTACTGTATTAAACATCATACCCTTCAGTTTTATTGCACAATCTATTATTAATTGACGTAAAGTCAATAATGTTTTTTGTTTCATACTCTTGGATACAATAAGTCCTGTTCAAACTCGTGCCTATCGCCACAACTTAATAGGGTAGCTTCTTTACAGTCAATGATATTGTTACCCTTACCATCTAATTTATTGCAGTGTCTCATTGTAGATAAAATATTCTGAAGGACATTTCTTAGTTCTTTAAATGCTCCTGTATGGTTGAAACACAAAACATTCGAACTTGCCATAAACAATTCTGTAGTTCTTTTTCTATTGCCAGATTACCACCAGTCAGCAGTCAGATTATTTTCTCTTAAGGGTTTTATAATAATTTTTTTTCTTCCAGCCAATGTTGTTAAACCTGCTCCCAACCTAGAGGATCTGGTCCTCAAATTTTTAAACCCCTGGAGACAGGACATTTATTATGCAATAGTTGTCAAAAATTAGGACTTTGAGGAATTCATTTAATTTTCTTGTATCCTGTAGAAGATAGTCTATTTAACTAAATGCAAATGCTTGCATACATGTTTCATGAATATTTCTAGGCTTATTTCAACTGGAAATTATAAATAGATTAATATTACCAAAATATATATATATATATATTCATACATGTAGTTAGACATATTGCATGAATTTTTATTTCTTATCTTGAGTAATAGATAAATAGGTGGAATTTTGGATGTAGTATACATATATTATATTAGCTCAAAAAGTAAGAAACTAACAAATTGCACAGAAACAGAAGAGCTTTATTTGAAGCAACTGATGTTTGTCAGTTTTAAAAATGAATCACATAGTTTAGATAAAATGAATAATATATATTAGATAATTATATGAAAATATATATTAGATAATTATATATATAAAAAAAAAATTGGAATTTATGTAATGGAGAAAAAAAAATTATAAATGTGACCATATTTTAATTAACCTGACATTAAAGGGACTTAAAAAACAGCAAATTAAGATTTGTGAAGTATTGAAAGGGAGAAACCTAATTTAGAAATGGTAGGTAAAAATGTATGAAACAGAAGAAGGGATATTACAATTTCCTACTTATAATTTGCAATGTCATATAATCTACAGTCATAATTTTTTATCTGAAAAATAAAAATTCTTGCATAATCTGCATCTTTTTTTTTTTTTTTTTTATCTTTCATACCCATAGCGTAACACTAACAAATGTTTTCAATTCTAAATTTAAGATATTGGAAAAAGGGAAGAAAAATACACATTTAACCCTTAGCACTCAAGGGCTCCGGAGCGGAGCCATTTAAAAAATTTGTCTTCAAGCTCGAGGGCTCCGCTACGGAGACAATGCAAATAACAATATAAATAATGCATTTTGTGTATATCAAACTTACATGTGAATATGATCTTTTCACTAAAATCGCTTTGAGTTGCTGGTGATACGAATGAAAAAAAACTTAAGTGCAAAGGGTTAAGAATCATGATGGAAATAAATGAGATGATTTTTTTCTGTCAATTTGTAATCTTCATATTTGCTGTGATCAATATCATAGTTATAAATATGAATTAAAAATACTTTGCAGAAGATCAAATTAATTATTAACTTCTTTTTTATGTCTTTTCATTCATTAGAACACACCAATATGCGATGTTAGTCACATTTTTGTATATTTTTACATAAGTCTTGGCTCTCTTCCAACATCTACAAAGTTGTGCCAATTTTTGTAGGTTTTATGGAATTGAATTTTATGAAATTTTCAGGAAAAAAAATATCTTCACAGATTTGTACTCTATGGTTTCTAATCGGCACCCTAAAGTTTATGGTTCTTTTTAGTGTATAATTCATGATTATAGGCAGGAAATCAACTATATATGTAGGTATATCTAAGCATTTTGATTTCCTTTTTTTGAAGTAACATCATGTACCACAGTACCTGAATGTAAATAGGCTTCATATTTGTTAACAGTAGAAATATGTAATAAAAAAAATAGAAATCTTTTTCTCAGCGACTTCTTCCTGTTATGATTTTATATGAACAAGAGCAATAATTATGTCATTCTACTGGGAAATAGTCCTTACCTGAACATTACTGAAAATATATGGCTCTGTTAAAAATTTATCATAAAAACAAGAGATCATGAAATAAAAGCAATTAATTCAGGCATTTGTCATTATAACTAAGGTAGAGTTTCAAATATTTACAATTCTATGAGATGTAATTCATGTTTTTGAAGAGACTCAATTATTTTTTATTGTTAGTAACTTTAAATTAATTATGTCTTAAAATATTTGATGTAAAAATATTTATGTAAGTATGTAAAACCATAAATTTTAATCTGCATGCTTTTTTCTGTTTGAGAATAAAAAAAGATGGCATAACATTCAATTGTTATCTTTAAATTGATTTCTTTAAAAATTAGATTTATTGATAAGTACCAACAAAACCAATATTTGTAAAAAAATTTAGATTTAATTTCTGTAGTACATATGTATATTAAATTTTTATTTCACATATTGGTAATTAGAAATTTTTTTTGTAGAAATATTCTTACCTTTTCATTCAAAAATTGTTTAATTCCATTCATTAGTAAAATAAAAAGTTAAATCATTTCTAAGTCTCAACTGTAGGAACTAACAGGAATGACAAACTTTCATTTCATGTTTCAAAAGATAGATTATTTTATGTATTGAAGCTTTTACCATTTCAGCATTGTTAAGCAGTTAATAATTTTGTTACTGAAAATATTCTGCATCAGAAAAAATTAATAGAAGTTTTTAAGATTTGTTTATTTTTTTATCAAAATCTATTCTTTTTATTTCAATATAAAAACATACAAGTAATATATTAAATAAATTTTGTCATATGGTAATTATTTTTTAATTTTAGTTCCAAAAAAACATTTCTTCTGTAGTATTCGAGTCTTTACTTGAAATTACATTTATGCTATAATCTGTAAATTGCTGAAATGTGTATAACTTCAAGGATTAATTTTTAAAAAATGAATTCAGCTGTTTAAAGATGAAAAGTCAGTGCTTGTTCATTATAATTGATACTGCTTGGAGGACACTAAAGTAACTTTGCCTTGACATATTCTGCTGAAAAGACATTTTTGTGTAGTTGTGCAAACTTTATAAATATTGTGAGCATTTTTCCCCCCCACTTGTTACATTAAAAGATATTAGCTGATACAAGGATGAATGTTTCACAAGCATTGTAAAACTTAGGACTTTGCTGACAAAACAGAATCATATAATATCTTTATTTCAAATGAAAAGTATACCTCAGTATTTGTAAAAAATTAACACATGCAAAAAATGGGCTTACAATGCATCTTTATTTTGCTAAACTGTGAATTGATAATATATATTTGGATAGTGGTAAAGATTCTACTTCTCTGAGGGTATTAAAATACTATTTATTACTGCTTTGAGATTTATTTATTATTGGTGTGTAGAGATATTTATATTTACTTTCTATGTAATTGTACTGGAGGGCATTGTCAAAGAAATTCGCCAGATTATGATGAATCGGTACTACAGAATTACTTTTGGATAATTACTTTTAAGTTTCTGAAGAGTAGTTTTACCAAACATTAAAAAGAAATCTATTTGGTTACTAATGATTAACAATGAAAATTATTTGAATCATTAATTTATGTATTGTGATTTAAATCCAATTTGAAATAACTACACCTTACTGAAAATTTCAAAATGATGGTGAAATATAAAAACTAATAAGTTTACAATAATGAATAATTTTTAAAATTTAATAATAAACAATTACTTAAATCATTAAGAGTTCAGAAATAATTTAGTATTTATGTTTGTGAAACAAATGACAAACTCTTGGATATATATAATTTTAATTATATTGATTTTTTTTTTTTAATTTATTTATTTATTATATTTCTTGGATTTTCTTTTACTGAATATGTTAAAACACACTTAAACTTGTCAAATAAAGTTGGCATTTCATTCGGTCACTAAAATGTTACCATTCATAATCTATCTGTGCATCTATTCATTCATATAATTGGGGTCACCATTTCTTTATAGTTAGATTATTTGTCAATTTTTATATCTGGAATCAAATGATATTCCATTAATTGAAAGCATTAAAAAATTTGAAATGAAAAAAATATATATATATATGCTAAGAGTAATAAATAAATAAAGAAAAAATTTTTAATATTCTTATGAATAGTTAAGATTATCATGGTGATAAAAACAAGTTACTATTAAATTTTTTTCTCTTTGTATTATATGGATAAACTTTTATTGGTAAAATCAATACTATGGGTCCATTAACATTCTCAAAACTAGTGATTATTAAAACTTTTGCACATCACTAGGTTTAGATAATACAAATGATTTCATATATGCATCAAGAATTAATTTCGAATTATTCCATATTTGAAAATTTTCAATAGGTAACCTTTCTGAAAAAATATCCCAATTAAGTACAAAATATTACTATTATCAAAGTAAAAAATATTGAGAATAAATAAGTTTCATTGTAAATAAAATTTGCTTTATGTGACACACAAGAAGTTAATAAAAATAGGGAGAATAATTTGTATATAATGATTAACAAAAAATTAATGAAGTATTCATTTTATCCTGTACTTGTGATTTCCTAACATATTTTAGCCAAAACAGCTACTTAAACTTCCATAGACTGCTTACTTGATACATATTAAAGGGAGAAAAAAAATAAATAAACTTTCATTTTGTTAGCAAAAACTCTAAGCCTCAAAATGCTCAGTATCAAACATAACAATCTGAAGAAAATTGATAAAATTGTAGCTGTGCATAATTAATGCTTTTACTTATAATAACTTCAGCACATGCAACTTTTACTAATCATATTTTAGTGAATTTGTTCAGTGAGTTAACAATTCTCAAACTAAGATGTTATTACAACTAATATGGCTCTATTATTCACGTAAATTATTTAAGTGATGATTTTTTATATAATTAAAAGACATTTAAACAATTATCTAAATATAATTAAAATTTATATCTCTGCCTAGTTTAAATTCATAGCAGATGAAAAAAAGCTTCTTTTTTTTTTTTTAATTGATTACTAAAAAGATTATAAAAGATAATTTGCTTTTTAAAAATATAATGTAGCAAATACAATAAAAGCATAAACATAATAAAATTGAATTTTATGCTTACAATCTGTAATCTTCATTTTCTACCAGGGAAAAAAATTATCATATATGATCTGTGCGTACATATGTTCTTTAATATTCATGTACAAATAAATTTCATTTTTAAACTTGAGATTAACATCTTAAAAAATATAAAATACTATGTTTGTTTAAGTGTTTTTAAAATAAAATAATTAACATATTGATGTAAATAGTTAAAACTAGAAACAAAATATATGTATAAAAGAAGAATGATAAAAAAAAAAAGATTCAAATGACAAAAAAAAAAAATTTTTATATTGCTGAAATATTTTCACATTAACTATTAAAAAATGAAAATTACAAAAATATTGCCTAGAATTGAGGACTTTAATATCTGCTTGAGAAATGAAAATCTTGATTTGTGTTACTGTTATTTATTAGTTTGGCCTCTCATAAAGCATTGCTAATTCATATTTATGACTTCTTACCATATCTTTATCTACTTGTACATATCGGTATTGGACTTGCATCTCATTTTACCTCTTTTTTGCAAAATAATGTGCCTCCTTTCCATCATTCACAGCTCTTGAGATTAGGCTTGTGTTTATTTATTTTATTGAAGTTCTATTAATTTTTGGCAAAAAGCGATTTTAAACAGTCCACTGATTTCATGCAGTATCCTATAATCTGAGGATTACAGTTAGAAAATTATCAATGTTAAATACACATGTAGAATGGGCTAGGGACGTTTTAAATATTTATCACCAATATTGTTCGAATTTTCATACTAATGCTACAGCAACTTATTAGAATTAATATCTTATTAAGTGTCAAAGGATGGTGGTAATCTCAAATTTAATTCTTAAGAACTGATATCAAAATATGGGTTAGAGCGAAGCTAACATTGGTACTTATACATATATCTTATAAAAGTAGTTTTGATATTATATTCTGTATTTGAATCATTTTTAAATATATGGGAAATGTGTTTTACCATATGTATAGAAAAATTGTACAATGAATTAACATCCATGCATCATAACTTTTAATCAAGAGAAATTAATATTTTCAAATAATTGAAATAAATAAATAAATTATCGCAACAATAATGTGAAGTACCAATTAATGTTGACTCCACAATGTGGACAGATGAAGTGAAGAACGAAATTCTATAATATGTTTAGTTATTTTTTTAGCTTGCAATGCAGTGAAGAAAATCTATTGAAGGCTTGGTCTAAATGTCAGGGATTGAATCAACTGAAATGGTTACAATAACTGCTACGTTTACTAGATTAAAATAATTTTCCCAAATAATTGTTTGTTAATTTAAATACAATAATAATTTGAAAGTAATATTATAGTTCTATCTGATGTACTATTAGTGCAAAAATTAAATTTATTTTCTTGCTTGCCATTCTATAATCAGAATGAAATAAAAATTTCTATTTTAATTAACATATATGCCAACTAGTATATATTCTCTGTCATTATTATGAAAAATAAATTTTGAATAAACTATAGAAAATAATATCTCAATGGAAAATTAAAAAAATTTTATCCATTACTTCTCCAATTTTTGCACAATCGATAAATTTCACTCAATTTCAAAATAATAATAGCCAGCTTTTGTGAAAAAAAAATTTATAAATTATAATAGAGAAAGTAACATATATAATGTGCTATTATTACTTGTTCGATATTGTACAGATAAATATAGCCACCATTACATATTTACATTCTTATCAAAAAGTACTCTTAATCTGTAAGATCTTAATTAAAAGGTGAATAGAGTTTAATGCATTAGTATTAGTATATACAAAATTATTTGATCATTAAATTATAATTTAATCATTAATATACTCCATTACAAACTCCTATTTATAATAAAATAATGGCAAGATTTTAATCAGTTTTTAATATTTTATGTGGTTCTGATGCAACTATATAAATTGAAATAACTGAATATACAATACGAGAATGCAAGATGTACACGAATAAATAATTAAACATTACACTTATATGTGCATTTTTCATTCATTAATAAAAAAAAAATTGAATATTTAATTCTTTCAAGTCTAATAACCATATAATTTAGTGAGCATTACAAATAAAAGGATACAGGTAATTTAATCTTTATGTTAATATGTTTAAAACTCAATTTTATTTTAAAAGATAAAATAAAAATTTTAAACTTCTTGGAAAAATAAAGCTATGCTTAAAAGTTAAGATATTTCATTCCGTAAGTACGAGTTTACATATACGAGTTTAGAGATGTTTATTTTTTATTAGAGTCTATGAAAAACTACATGTAAAACAAATCTGCTATTCAAAATATTAGAATTTAAAAAAAAAAAAGGAAAGTTTTACTACTTTCAATTAATCAACATGCATTGAAAGCAACAATAATCGAACTTGAATGCCATTGATCATTATTTCTCAGAAACATTTAAGTTTAAACTTTGTATTGACCATTGAATATGTATACTGTTCTAAAAGAAATTGATATTTCTCATCAATCAGGAAAGGTATAATCATGAGTAGTTGTAAATGCATAATAATTAAAAATTATTCTCTCCAAAAATGTTTTTTATTTTTATACATTTTCCAATTGTTGTAGAGTAATTAAATTTTGATTGTTTTATCACTCTTTCAATTTATTAGCACTATGCTGTTTTAGAACCTCTGCATTAATAAATCTGTATTAATTTTATTTTTACTGTACATTTATGCTATCCATATACAGGGCCGGATTTTCCTATAGGCTAACTAGGCTTCAGCCTAGGGCCTCAATGATCAAGAGGGCCTACATTTAAATTGTTAGCAAAATTAGAATTACACTATTCTAAAAACACTGAATCAAAAATAAAGAGAAATTATACACATATGAATAATAAATAAACATAAAAGTAATTTACAAACTTAAAAATGGGAGGTGAAAGGGCCTCTCTCATAAGTGGAATAGCCTAGGGCCTATTTTCATCTAAATCCGGGCCCTGCATATATATAATATAAACACAAAAGGAGATTGGCAAAGAGTGAATTAGAAACATCTCTCTCTTTAAAAAGAACACAATTTTTTTTTTTTACAATAACGTGAAGCATGTTTATATATTTTCAAAGCATGTTAAATAATAACATTCATTACTTTACCTCGTGCATTATAATGAAAGCCGGTATTGTAAAGTAGAAATTAAGTCATCGCATAAACATTAAAAGAGAATAGAAATTGAATTGTATGATGTAAATTTAAAAGTTTTCAGAAATTAATTAGGTTATTTTTAAGAATTTATTTTTTAAAACGTTACTAAAAGTACAGTAATTTCCTGTCTATAAACTACAAGACTAATTTTCAGTCTGAAAAAATAAAACATCTCGTAGAATCCGCGGGCAATTCGTTCCTGTTCTTTGATCGGCCAAATTCTGTTTTTATATAAGTGACGTAAAACTAATAAAATGCTTTTCAATTAAAAAAAAAAAAAAAAAAAAATAAGTTATGAATGTAAGATAGTGGGAACCGGAAAGTAGATGGACATGTAAGAAATTTTGTTGAAAGCTCTGAGGATTTATAATCTTCATATTTGCAAATAAGATGAAAATTTTGATTAATTTAACAATTGATTAGAATTAAAAATGCTTTACAGAATGATTATAATTATATCTTTAACTTTATTCCAGTCTTTTTTTTCTTCTCCTAGTACTCGACAGTGTAGGATGCTCATCACATTTTGTCTACTTTTTTAAAATTCGATTTCCTTCCAACTTTCACAACTGTAATGTTTCTTACGTTATATTTAGAAGATTGGTTATTTTTGTCTCACTCAAAGTTTTATATTTTTCTTTTTTTCAAAATGTGTATTTATAGTAGTTTTGTGCAATTGATATTTTTATGAAACTTCTTGGAAAAAAAATGGCCACAAATGTGCACTGTTGCTTATAATCTGCATTTTGAAAAATTTTATGTACAATCCGTGGATTAGAAGCGGAAATTACGGTAAATTTGCTAGAAATAATGTCATTTTTTTTTTTTTAAATATTTTTTTAAAGGATCCATTTCTTCATTGGGCAACAACCCCGTTGTAGGCCATGGTCGTTTGCCTACTGGCAGATTTCAAGACAGGCGATGTTTCCTTTTTATGGGATAGGGACGTCAGCCCTAAACCCAATGATCTACAATCATATTAGACCAGTACCTACGATTTAAGGTGGATTTCAAACCATTACAAACGTCCATGGCATCGCCAGGACTCGAACCCGAAACGTGTGGCTTCGAGTGCCAGGAGTGGCCATCAGGAACAAAGTATACATTTACCAATTTTAATTTATCGTATAAGCGCATGTTTTATCACTATTTCTTAATAAAATTATTCTAAACACAACTGACTTGTGAATGAATATTTTTCTGGGAGACATTAAACAAATAACTTTCTGCAGTAAAAGGCAATATTAGTTCTCAAATTCTAAAGAAAATTTCATTATGTTAGTTATCGTATAAAAATATCACCACTCAAAACAATTTAAGTTCTTAATAGCAATCAAGCATTTTTTTAGCTATTAACTTGGTTTAGTTCATACTATTTCTTGGGCCATCACATTAATGGTGATTCATTAAGATGTGTGAATTCTTAATTATCCTATGTTTATTTAATGTGTTTCGTACAGTTTTCTATTTATTTAGACAATTTAAAGTTCACAAGAAAAATTTAAATCCAGAAATTAAAAATAATTTGTATTGGTTAGACATTCTTTTCATGGAAACCTTAAATAATTCAAACTGTACCTTCCATTTTGTCAAAAACATTCATTACAAATTTTCATGTATTATATGCACTTTTGCAATTGCTTACGAAATTCTTAACAAAACATGCTATTCATACAACTATTATTTTTCCCAATGGTTGACTATTATTTTTTAACAAAATACGTTTTTTTAGAATAAATGAAATCACATTGCAAATTAAATGTTCATGTAAAAGATATTATTCTATTGGCTGATGAAAACACCTATGAATAATTTATCTTATATAAATTTTTGGGGTGCTTTCATTCAAATGCACAATGTTCTTATTTAAAATAATGGCAATTTTCTCCGCTTTTAAGCAACTTTTCAGTTACTTTCCTAAAAGGTGTTAAATACGCATTATTCTGTGAAATCAGCTTTGTTTAAATTAAAATAAGCTTCATATTGTTTATAGCATACAAGCAAAATGTAATTCAAGTGGCAAGTATTGAAAATTGCATCTCAAAAATGCTGCTTCCAACAAAAATTTTTCAAAATTCTGTTCTTATTAATAATAGCATACATATTAGGTTGAAAGTTTTTCTTCACTTAAAAAAAATGTATCCAAGTTGAATGAGGATATAGTTGGGCATATTTGTGCAGTTGAAAAGTTATATAATATATATACACACATGAAAAAGTCGATGAAATGATAATCTCTAACAAATCAGCATTTGTTAGAGATTATGACATTATACATATTCTAGATTAATTCAGTTTAAAAGTTCATTTACAACATCTCTCTAAATTTAGCAATTGAATATTTTTTTACAGAAATTCAAAACCCAACAAACATTCTATTTGAAAAAAAAAAAAAAATCAAAATTGTATGTTCTTATCTTTGAATAGATTTATTTAGTCAAAATTTCTTTTCTAATTTAAAGCAAATCCAATACTACAAAAATCACATAATATATAATCAAATATTCATTTTTATTTCTTATGCCCTGAGTATCATCCCAATACATTAAAACATTTCTATTTAATCACAATTTGATTTCTCCTTATTATTCAAAACTGTAAAGAATATAAATTGTCTTACAAAAAAAGTGTGAATTATAATTAATTCATTCTTAATTATTCTTTTTAATAATGAAATAGCCCATCTACTATTATTCCAGTAGTTTAGATAAGCCTAATTTATTCCATTAAAAATAAAAGTTAGATACAAATATAAAAATTACTTTCTATAAAGGCAATACTTCTATTTGCTTACATGAAAGAAAAAGGAAGTGCAAATGAGTATCAAATGTTTATATAGAATATTAATAGATAATTTTATTCTTTGATGTGAAAAATAATTTCTTGTTGCTTTATGTCATTCGTAAACAGGCTGTATTTCCCAAATATTCATGTAGTTTTAATATTCTCAGGCTAATTTAAATATTTTGAACAAAAAACAATATACATTTTTTATTTGCTTTTCTATAAATAAAATGATTTAATTTTTGAAAATATTTTACATTTAATTAATTTTTAATTTATTTATTTTACAGTTTGCAGCAAGAAGCATTTGCCAAGCATAATTTTTCTGTGTGCTACCTGGAAGCAAATTAGTATTGCTGAATGACCTGAAGAATTGTTTATATCAAATGCAATTTCTGATGGTTGAGAGAGAGAAACAAAGTGAAAAACAGTGCGAGATTGGCACATCTGAACCGCCCCCAGCCAAGCGATGGTGTGGCAATCCCCGAGAATGTTGAACATTCCTCAAGCCACTGGATATTTTTTTTTTTTGAGGACAAGGTGAAAGAAAAGTTTTAACATATGGTTTCCACATTAGCTAGATACCAAAAGTTTATGGAATCTCATTTATCATTTAGTTATCATCTGTAGTTGACTGTGAAGTAAAATATTTATTTTGCAGCCAGTGGCAGATGTATGTATATGTGTGCATGTGTGTGTAAACCCATCTCATATTTTAGAGCCACCAATGTGTGCAAATTTTAATCTATTTTTTCATGTTATCTATTATGTTAAGACTGCATTTATTGTACATAGATGTGTTAGTGTTGTTAATGCAGAAGACAAAAGTAAATTAAATATGTTGTAATTATGACTCCTTCCTTTTTGTTCATTTAATTATTTCTAAAAAAAAAAAAACTTAAATTAAAAAGGTATTATTTATTTTACTTCTAAAAGTTTTGTCCATGTATATGCATCATATTATTCTAAACTCTGATTGATATGATTTTCCAATTTTTCCAAGATCTGTAAATTTTTTTTTATGTTATAAATAATTTATTATAAAATAAAAATAAGTTTTAAGTATAATTATTATTTAATGATGTGAAAATTACATGTTTACAGCTCATGAAAAAAAATTACACAATATCCTCTACAATATACATCTGGTTATTTATTAATTTTATTTTGGGGGAGAATTAATTTTTACTGCATTTAATTTTTTCAATAAAATAAGAAACTAGTGAATGATGATTTTTGCTATAAAATATGCAATTAACATAAATAATATTTCCAAAATGCCTACAATTCGTCTTTTATCAATTGTTAAAAAAAAATAAAAATGCAGTAATACTTTTTAAGCATATCAATTTTATTCTGTACCAACTACTTTGACCAACCTGCTTGAAATAGTTATTTGAAATTTTGTAATAAGACTAAAATTGTTTAAAGACACTCAATATATCAAAAATAAAAATAGAACATAAATATTGTAAAGAAATAAAACTCAAAAATTTTTGGCACATTTTTTTAAGTTATTAAAAGTAGCATTTTAACATAACTATCTATAAAATAAATGATGATTCAAAAGTTTGGTGCAAAAAAAAAGAAAAAGAAAAAATATTTTTTAGTTGGAAAGAATTGCACATTTTTTATGGCTGACACAAAAAAATTTAGTATAACATCTCAACAATAGAGGATGCTATTGCGTATAATTTCATGATAATGGCATATACATAACGCTCCCACAATGCAAAAATTTAGATACAAAAGCATTAATAATTATTATGTGCACATTTTTAACATGCAAAAATTGTTATGATATATGATGTTATTGAAAATGCACAATTTATATTTTAAAGTTTCAAATGAAAAACATGAAAATTTTAAAGTTACGTGATTAAAGCATATCTGAAATTATAGTTTGGAGAACCCTCTGAATGATATTATGAAGGTTTCCTGTAAAATCCAACATGTTCACTGGTGCTGCCTTACATAACATATAAATGCATTTCCCCTTTCACTCATGCTAATAAATAGTTTTAGGTTTTAAAACTTGATAGCCATAGACGTAAGTTTGGAAGGGGTAAAGATATAGTGGGGGTGGGGAGAAAGAGTGTATTTATAACGAAGAACGTTTCATTGAATTTCAACTATTTTTTATTGTTAAATTTGCAATGCCACCTTAAAAAGAAAACTATTTAATAAGATGAAAGAGCAGATAAAGCTTTAAACAAATGTAAATCTAAATAAAAAGAGTTAATGAATTTTATTTTCTGTAGCTATGCAATTTGTGTGCTAGTATCCTCTTTAATCTATTGACCTATTTATAAAATATATATGCAAAAAATAAACTCTGTTAATAAAAAAAAATTTTATGCATCATTATGTAATATATTACACAGATGACCTGTTTTATTGACATATATACTCATACTCATGCATGCTCATATATGTTTTATTATATATTTACTTTGAAACGTTTTTGTTGAAAAATATTTAAATATTGATGAATTAGAACTACTGACAAAATATCTTGCATATATTATATAATATTATTACAATCTATTTTTACGTGATTAGATCAATCTCATTTGCAAAATATTCACTGTAATTTTATTCAAAAGCATACTAAAAAAAGCAATTAAAAAAATGCAAAAGCAATTAAGTAATAAATACAAAAAAATCCGAACAATAAATAAATAAAAAGTGAAAGTAGTGATGAAATATGAAGTGATAAAAATGTTCAATATAAGTGAAATTGAGAAAAGAAGGCTTTAAGTTTCATAGATGATAAGGTTATATAAAATGTAAAAAATGCA
The DNA here is from genome assembly GCA_021605095.1 of Caerostris extrusa. Taxonomy (NCBI): domain Eukaryota; kingdom Metazoa; phylum Arthropoda; class Arachnida; order Araneae; family Araneidae; genus Caerostris; species Caerostris extrusa. The sequence goes on along the minus strand of BPLR01021210.1, from coordinate 6,676 downwards.
GCCGCGAATGCACGAGTTGAATTTTACTGGAGTTAAACTCTAGGTGATATGCTAAACTAAGATACTCATAAAGCCATGACAAAATCCGACTCTCTGATTCGTCAATAATGAATTCGTACGCCTTATACATCATTATAAAAATTATTCAAATAATCATTAGATTTACATTGTTTGACATACTTACGGCTTAAAATTCACAAAAAGAGGCTTTTTTTCGCGACAAGGACTAACCAGGGAGGGATTGTGTATAACACTGACATTCTCGGAGCAGGTAGTATCAATTTTACTGAATACAATTGCTCCTACCAACTTTTTTTCTCCAGTAAAGAGGAAAAAAATTACGTAAATATGTAGAATTTACGTATAATTACGTAAACATACACAAATATGTTTGTAACAAAACATTTTACTGTTATTCTTTAAGTCATAGAAAATAAATTTTAGTAGATTTATTTTGCTTTTAAAAGAACATTAGAAAGAAATAACGTAATAACAGCATCAAAAGTTATTGATAAGACAAAATATGAAAATATTTTAAATTCAAGACGAAAAATGCAGATTTGAATAACTAAAAACTTTTAAATGATTTTTTTTTTTTTTTTTTTTTTTTTTTTTTTTTGTGATACATCACTGTGTCTCATTACTATTATGTATACCACAAAAATCCCACCATAAGCTTTGAAAGGAGTGTGTTGCTCTTCGAGAATACTTTAGGCATAACTGTCCCACATTTGTTCATCAATGGGAGAAACTCTCTGTTAGCCTGACTGTCGATTTGAGACCCTTTAATTTCTTTATTTCACAGAAAAAAATTCAGTATTTTATTTTCTATTTTCTAAAAATTTGCATCAAATTTTTGAGCATTATATTTTCTGCAGTGGATGATTTGTTTTGGTGTAGTTTATTTTTATATTTATATTCATTAAAAATTAAAAATAATATGATTATGAAAAGTTTTACTTTTTACTGGAACACATTTTCTATTTTATTCTAAATTTTCTTTATCTGAAATTAATTTGAATTTTTAATTGAATTTTTTTTTAATTTTAAATATAAAAAAAATATATATGCAAATGTTTTGTGTTGGTAACTAAATGTTCATTTCACACGAATCTTTTCTTGAATTCGTGAGTTTCTGTAGATTCTGAATTAAGGATAAATTCAAATTATCAATTGTTGTGCCTGGCATCTAATTCCTGCAAATGGATTTATTGATCTATTTCACTTTTTCTAAACAAAACCTAAGTAATTTGTTAATCTTCTAATTATTCTAACTTTGGTATTCTTTTATTCTAATTTAAAACTATTATTATTTTCACAATTATTGAGATCTCTTTTATTTATAAAAAGTTAACTTTTTATTTTATAGCTCAAATAGTAAAATCATCTTACTTGTTATTATCGTTTTTTTTCCAACTTTTACAGGTATCTTCTTTTCGGGATTTTAACCAGGCCTTTTAGATGAAATCCATTCTGCATTCAAATTTTACTGGCAACAGAAATAACTAAATTTGTTTCAATTAAAACAAAGATGAACAGTTTAGAATGATACTTTTCTGGCTGTGCTTTTAATTTTTCGGAAACACTCGATACAATAATTTTAGCAGAACTTTATGAAGATTTTCCTTTTTGCAAATTGAAATGCAAGTTTATGTGACGTATTCGGTCAGGAAATCAATAAGTTTAAAAAATAAGAAAATTACTAAAAAAAACAGGAATTCCACCTAACAAAAAGAATTAAGTGTGAAGGTGAAATGTTTTTCCCTCCTTATTTAAAGTTATTCTAAATGTAAAAGACAGCTTCTACAGTTGACCACTGTTTTAAAATTGAATTTTCTTTGAAGTGCTTTCTAATGACAAGGACAATAAATGAAATTTTTCAGTAGTTTTTAATTTTAGATAGTAGTGGAGCAGGGAACGAGTAAATAATGAACACATACCACTTTTTCCAATCAAAATGAACTATCAACATAACCACAAAAATCAAACATTCCTAACTGTAGCTATAATGTACAATATAAATATTGCAGCATTTTTTTTAAATATTGACACACATTTTTGTTAAAATTGGGTAATTTAATGTAACCCAATATGAACTGAAATTATTTATTTGATTATATTTAATATAGAAAAAATAAAAGTTTTTAAATACACAATGCAACAGACCTTTTTAAATGAAAATAATCATTGTAAATGAAAAACTTCAAGCAAATTTAACAAAAAGTTTATACATACAGCTTTTATACATTTTTTTACTTACAGCTTATATATATTTTCTTCCTTTCAGTCAGGCCAAGTCACAGACTTAATAATTCTTTTTGAAAACAAAAGAAAAATGGATAATTGTAGTTAGCATCTCTGGAAAAAAGTTTTTCAAAAACAGATTAAACTGTCACTCTCACTATTAAACTGACAAATAAACCAAAAACGATATTTTCCTTATTATTAAAATAAATAAAATCGATGTTTTATTAAAGAATTTATCCAAAAAAATCTTGGGATCCATCAATTTTTATGAAATTTTTTTTTTTTTAATTTAATTGTTTATATCTTAATTTTTCAATAAATAAAATAATAATAAAATGTATATAGTTTCATTCAAAAATTGAATTATCTACACAAATAGTAGATGATGAAAAACAATTCTTATGCAATTTTTGAAAAATTTAATCATTATCAAACACATTTTTCTTAGATAATTCCTTAGTATCAATTAAGTTATGGAGACCACTAATTATATTATTCAATAAAAATTATTTTTAAATTACAATTTCTAGTGTGTATTTTAATAATACATTTTTTAAGAATACATTATGCTTCATATTTTACAAATGCATCTTATTCTTTTATTATTTTTTTAATTTTTAATATTTCTAATAATTATTTTACTACAAAAATTTTATTCTGAGTTATTATATTGCTTCAAAGAATCTAATTATTAGTCACAAAAAGAAAAGATAATTTATTGTATTAACACATTACATGTTACAAATATATTTTCGGGAAATCTGTTTTGAATTATAAATGAACCTTTATCTATCGATTTGCAGATATTTTAAGGATATTTATTGTAATATTTTACAACATTTAACTTGAATAAAATTTAAAATAACTGATTTTAAATTCTATAATCAGATCATAAAAGAGGTTCATTTGGCTATCTTTTCATGGAAATGTTTCACTTTCAAATTAACGTTACTGAGCAAGAGCTAATTATGTAAATCATACATTACAAGAAAATACAATAAAATAATTTGAATATCTGCTGATATTTCATTTAGAAACTTAAAATCCTTCATAAAGAAATCTATTTTTCCTTTCTATTTTTTATGTCTGTATAACTTTACATCCTTAGATCAAAATTTTAAAAGAACATAATGCATTAGGTTTTCGACACTGAAAGTGCTTGATCTACAATAATTTTTCAATTTGTAAATAACACCTTAATAAACGTTTTTTTGGGAAAAAACAGTATATATACACTGAAGTGACAAAAGTCATGGGATACCTCTTAATATCGTGTCGGCCCTCCTTTCGCCCGGCGAAGTGCAGCAACTCGACGTGGCATGGACTCAACAAGTCGTTGGAAGTCTTCTGCAGGAATATTGAGCCATGCTGTCTCGATAGACGTCCATAATTGTGAAAGCGTTGATGGTGCAGGACTTTGGGCACGAACAGACCTCTCGATGATGTCCCATAAATGCTCGATGGGATTCATGTCGGGCGATCTAGGTGGCCAGATCATTCGTTGGAATTGTCCAGAATGTTCTTCAAACCAATCGCGAACAGTTGTGGCCCGGTGACATGGCGCATTGTCATCCATAAAAATCCCATCGTTGTTTGGGTACATGAAGTCCATGAATGGCTGCAAGTGATCTCCAAGTAGCTGAACATAAGCATTTCCAGTCAATGTTCGGTCCAGTCGCACCAGAGGACCAAGTCCATGTCATGAAAAACAGCCCACACCATTACGGAGCCACCACCAGCTCGAACAGTGACTTGCTGACAGTTTGGGTCCATGGCTTCGTGGGGTCTGCGCCACACTCGAACCCTACCATCAGCTCTTACCAACTGAAATCGTGACTCATCGGACCAGGCCACGGTTTTCCATTCATCTAGGGGCCAACCGATATGCTCTCGTGCCCACGAGTCGCTGCAAGCGATGTCGTTCTGTCAGTAAAGGCACTCGAGTCGGTCTTCTGCTGGAATAACCCATGAAAGCCAAATTTCTCCGCACAGTTCTAACAGACAAGTCCTTGTAAGTCCCATATTGATTTCTGCGGTTATTTGACGCAGTGTTGCTTGTCTGTTAGAATTTACGACTCTTTGCAGACGTCGCCGGTCTCGGTCGTTATGCAGGCGGTCGACCACTGCGCTGTCCATGGTGGGATGTTATGCCTGAAATTTCATACTCTCGGCACACTCTTGACACAGTGGATCTGGGAATGTTGAATTCCTAACGATTTCCGAAATGGCATGACCCATGCGTCTAGCTCCAACTAACATTCCGCGTTCAAAGTCTGTTAATTCCCGTCGCGGTCATCATCACGTCAAAACCTCTTCACATGAATAACTTGAACAGAAATGAAAGCTCTGCGAAAGCACCGCGCATTTATACCTGTTCTACGATGCTACTCCATCTGAAAATTTGCATATTGCTATCCCATGACTTTTGTCACTTCAGTGTATATATATATATATTTCAAAATTAAAAAAATTTTTAATTGAAAAAATTCTTCGGCAATTGGTACAAAAAGGTTTAAAAACATTAATTAGAGAAACATTTTCATTAAGAGCAATTTTCAACTAATACAGGAAAAATTAATTTAAAGTCATGATTTTAGGTAAGTCATAAACCAAAAAAGTTTTATATAATCTCTATAGAAAATATTCTAAAATTAATTTTATCATGCTGCATTAATTACACTAAAATTCTTGTGTTACCGTTATGTTAATATTTCTTGAGTCAGAAGTTAATTAACTTCTGAGCAATTGCCAGGAATAAAACTTTGCAAAGATCGATTGATAAATACAAAAGCTATTATAAGTACTAATTTTTTTTATGTCGAATGTCATGCTGAAAAATTTATTATTGCTAATATAGATTATAGTAATTTCAAAAGAATACCTAACTCATAAATTTGAAATGTAATGTCTAAGCAGGCCAATTCTATAAACTGAAAATTTTAAATTCTGTTTAAACATGTTATTTCTTTTATAATGGATAAATAAATCCTCCTCAAAAAAACTCAAGACGTAACCATTAATTCAACTGGTATTGTATTTTAGATTTTAATTCTGCAGCATATGTAATTTTTCCTTCTGATGGAGAAAGAAATTAAGTTTAACACACGATTAAATTATAAAAGCTTGTTAATACTAGTACATTCGCAAAATTTTATTAAGACTTTCATTGAGCGAATTAAATGTAGGAGGTGAATAGTACTGTTACGATGAAACCCAGGTTCTGCATAGGGAGGTCAACGCCCTATGTCCAGAAAAACATCCTGTCTGGCAGGTGAGCTGACGGGAGAGAGAGAGAAAGAATGTAAGAAGGCAGCTGAACTTCTGTAACCAACGAGAAAGGTTGCGTGTGGCAGTCCATCTTCGAGCTTGATGGCTGCCTAAATAAAGGAGTTGAAACTCAGCTACCAAAGAGAAAGGTTGTGTGGCAGTGCATCTTCGAGCTTGATGGCTGTATAAACTAAATGAGTTGAACAACTGCGACCAAAGAGAATGGTCGTGTGGCAGTGCATCTTCGAGCTTGATGACTGCATATAAGTAAAAGAGTTCAATAGTGTAACCAACGAGAAAAGCTGCGTGTGGCAGTCCATCTTCGAGCTTGATGGCTCCCTAAATAAAGGAGATTAAATTTTATACAGTCCATTCATTTCTTCGTGGTGTCGAAGATTCTTTTGAGTTAATTTTTGTGACCGAGCTATCGAACATTTTGGTCCAGTCTCGGAGAAGGATTAGTTGAGCATTGAGATAGAGTGATCCATTGGATTTCCTCGAATTAAGATTACAGCTGTATTCTACCATGAGTTCAGTACAGGTGGTTAATAATTCACAATGTGTTGAACATTTAGCTTGATTTAGTATATAATGTTGAATCAAAGTGTTTAGATTTAATAGGTTTGGTGAAAATTTTTAATTTGTGCGTGTTTAGTGGAATTTAAGCGAATAAACAATGTCTGTTTCTATTTAAATCTAAAGAAGGATGAGCTAAAAGAGGTAGCGGAAGAGATGGGCTTAACCATTCCAGTCAATGCTAGAAAAATAGATTTGATCAACCTAATCAAATCAGTCATGTCTATAGAAGCAGTATTGAGAAATAGTGCGCAATCTTGTGGATGATGTTTTAGAGAGAGGGAAAAAGAAAGCGAGAAAGAAACAGAGTGAAAATTACTAAATTGAGAAAGAAAAATTCGAGTGACAAACGAGTACGTGAAATAAAATTAGAGATAGAGAACATTCAGTTGGCCAAACTTGAAAAGAGTTGGAACTTGAGAAATGGAAAAGGGGATTCAGCTAAAAACTTCCCAAATTAGCTATAATAAAGGAGTGAGTGATGACTCTTTGTCTTCCTCAACTGAAGATGAGTCATGGCCCAATAGTTTAGATTCTTCAACTTCTAATAAGAAAAATGTTACTTCATTATTAGTTGTGAAGCCAA
>BPLR01021209.1:0-17985 GCA_021605095.1 Caerostris extrusa | reverse complement strand
TGGTTTCTTACTGGATTTTCTCTCTCTCGCATCTCGCTTGATTTTTATGTTTGTACTTTTTATTTAGTTACTCCGTCTGTGCTCGTTTCGTTTTTGCTGTCACTTCTCCCCTCTTGTTTTTAATTTCTGATTTCCTCTAGTTGTAGTCTATTCAATTCCTATTTGCTAATTTTATATTTGTTGCTATTAGTAATTTAATTGATATTATTATTTTTCTTATTAAATTTTCTATATTTTTATAAATGGCAAAGGGCAAGACTCCTCACGTTACATAATTCCATTTACTCAGGTTGGAGGTCGCGATCAAGGCACTCCGTGTGTACTTACCCCGATTTTGATGTTTTGTGGATGAAAATATTTTAATTTCCAGCAAATTACAATCCTCGGGCCATTAAAAACAATTCAGCATTTTGAAAGTTTATAACAAAAAAAGAATTTACAAGAAGCCTATGATAAATTTCCATTTTAAATTATTCTATTGAAATAGTTTGATGAAGAAATTGCTGAGTAAGACTCCCTAAGCAGCTAACGCGGTAGCGCCATCTGCTGGAAGAAATGTGGATCTGGGGTTTCTTCCTGAGCGTGAAGTTGGCTGATTTGGGTACTTTACGGTGTCCGCGGCCATTGATGATCGCACTCTAAGCCAAGGCTCGCAGATGGACGAAACTCGATCTGAGTGGTTTCACCTTAAAGATTAGAAACCTAATCAGTTAGCTTTAAGCATATTTGCTGATTAATTCTTCGCGCAAAATTACTTAATTGGTCCTGTTGCTGGAAATTGTGATTTCACTGCCACCTACTTTAATAGTTCGTCGAGCTTTAAGCATATTTGCTGATTAATTCTTCGCGCAAATTACTTAATTGGTCCTGTTGTTGGAAATTGTGATTTCTGCCACCTACTTGTAGTTCGTCGATAAATCCAGCCGCGAATGTAATTTGCCATTTATTAATAAATGGTTTCCATCTATTATTCATTTCAGTTTATTATATATATTGAAGCTTCTTTTTACAGAAACTTTGCTATAAAGGAGTATCATAATGAATAATTTTTTTAGTTTTATTATGGCATCAAATATAAAGCAAGGCATTTTCTTTTCCCAAGATATTTTTTAGAACTGCATTTCAAGTGTAATTTTCAAAATTTGATACTTATATATAATTTTTTTTTTTTAAATTTTAATACTTGTAAAAACCTTTTATTATTATTATTTTTTTTTAAATATATAATTCTAAGAATTATGTGCTCAAATTTCAAGCAAAATGCTGATAATTTATATTACGTCCCATTAAATAATTTCTTGCATGCCAATGTTAAACAGCGATAACAAAAAATAAGCATTTATCAAAGAAGAAAGATTCTTAAAGATTAATTATATATTACCTGATCTCAGCTCAAACAAATTTTTTTAATCTCGAAAATTTAACTTAATCGTTATTATATTCGCAGGCAGGCTCTTATTGATTAATGATTTTTGTATTGTATTATTCATGCGGGGAAGTTATTTTTTAATTTAAAAACATAGTGACAGGATGACTGTAGTGCTTAACATTTTGCCAATAATTTTGCTGTATTTGATAGTTTAAAAATGGAGCAAAAATCAGTAGGAAAAGTGTCCATTTTTCCGAAAGAAACAAAAATATCGCGAAATTTTATAGTTAAACTACCACTTTTTTTTCTAACCTGGCTTTGTATATTGCCGAAAGGTTATTTTATGCCACTCTAATATTAATCTTTCGCCTTTTACTAACATTTCCTGGAGCAAAAAATCCTTGGAGTAATTTTGGAACCCCATTTCATTGGGGTTAAAATACTAAGATCCAACATCTTTTGTTAAATTCAATAACCAATTACGAAAACTCTATCATTTAATTTGCAGAAAATCTTCTCTAACACTGGAACTTAAAACTCGCTCTAATCTATCTCTACCCTATCTCAGACCTATCATAGCATACTCACAGAGTCCAGTATGGGGCTCCACTAGTAAAGTAACTTTTTGATTCTGGAAAGGCTTGAAAACAAGATCTTGAGAATGATTAAAAATTTGGAATCTTTGGAGAAATAAAGAGATTAGATATTCGCTCTTGTTCCCAGCTTTAAAGAATACGTACAAAAATTGCTGTTAATTTCTATGATTCTGTTTCTCATTCCAATAACCAGGTCCTAAAAAAGATCTTCAAAATTTTGATTATGATATATCTCTTTTTCCCAGCAGCCGCAAACGCCCACGATACGTACTAATATTAATAAATAATGCGCTCACTTTGTTTCTTCCCAGACAACCGATGGTTGCTTTTTGATCTTCCTCTCCCGCTTCTCGCGTAATTTTTTTTTTTTTTTTGGAGTTACTCCGTCTGTGCTCGTTTTTGCTAAGATTTTTATTTTTCCTCTTGTTTTTTGTTTTTATTAAATTCCTTTTTTGTTTCATTTTTAAATTTTATATTTGTTGCTTTTAGTAACTTAATTGATATTATTGTTTTTCTTATTAAATTATCTATATTTTTTTATAACTGGCAAAGGGCAAGACCTCACGTTACGTAATCCATCTACCAGGTTGGAGGTTTGGCGCGACCAAGGTACTCCGTGTACTTACCCCGATTTATATTTATAAGATTTTTATGCTCTGGTTTCTCTTCAAACTCGTGCTAATCTTTTCGCCTTTTACTAAAGATTACCGTGGAGAGGAACAAATCAATGAGCCTCAACCAATTTTGGAACCCCATTTCATTAGTTAAAATACTAAGATAAATTTTACATCTTGTTGGGCAAGTTGCATGATGTGCACCGTTCATCCTTGGCCGCACTCGATTCCTCCCAGACCATTCCTAAGAAATGGTTACTCTGAAAATTTAGGAGGAACTCGCTCTGCACACTATTCCTGCTACCCTGTTTTTGAGGAGTAAAGATGAATAATCACAGAAATGTCTTAGATGTAGATTTCAAAGAAAGTTTCTCTTAGTAAAATAAGGCAGATTTTTTTTTGTTATAAATACATTGAAATTTTATATTCCTACGAAATTTATGCCACCAAAATGAATTTAAATACGTTGAATGATATTGGAGTTAAAAAAAAAAATAGATAATTAAAATGCATTGGCTTAAAATTATAAATTAATTCCTAAGTAACATCTATGATTCTTTTACTTTAATTATAATTTTTGTGTGTTAATATTTAAAAAGAATTGCAAGCTTTTAAAATTCCATATTTTTACATGGTGATGCAGTTTACAGAACAATATATTTATACATCATTTACAATCTTTTTTAAATCATTATTCTTTTTCATCCTATATTTTATTTATATTTCCTTCATATATATTAAACTGATTATTATCAAATTATGATCTTTAATGGAGTAGGAGAAAATTTATCAGCTATCTTGATAACTAACTGTAGGTGTAATGATTAAAAAAAAAAATATTGCATTACCTCACGTGCTGCAGTGAAATTTTCATATTTTTATACTGGGATTCAATTTCTTGTACTCATTCATTTTATATTCTATACAAATTGTCATGTAACAATATTCAAGACATTTTATAAAGAAATGTATGAAATATAATTTATTTAAAAGTTTATTCAAAATAGATGCTAGTACACGAAATTTATATATCAGTGATTTTTTTCAATGATTATTATTATTATATTTACAAATACTGAGAACTTATTTTGTTATTATAACGAATATATTTCCATGTCAAAATTTATTTTTCAATACTGTTAAAAATTGCAAAAAAAAACATATTGAACGAGTCAAATGAAAGGAGAAATTTACTTTGAACAACTTTCATGCACAGGATTAACTGGATTTTCAAATGGCTAACTAGGCTTCAGCCTCAAATCAAGAGGTTACATTCAAATTGTTAGCAAAATTAGAATACACTATTCTCAAAACAGTTAACACTAAAACACTAAAAATTTGATATACAAATCAATTCTTATCTGGATTTTGTTTGAATAAAGTTCCAATTTTTGGTGTAGTTTAAAACTTAAAATTCATACTTGTATTTTGTTATTATAACGAATATATTTCCATGTCAAAATTTATTTTTCAATACTAAAAAATTGCCGAGGAAAAAAAAAAAAAAAAAACATATTGGTTAACGAGTCAAATGAAAGGAAATATTTACTGTTGAACAACTTTCATGCACAGGATTAACTGAATCATTTATTATACATTTTATAATCTTTTTCAAAACAATTATAAAACAGCAATTAAATCTGTAAAACAAAAAAAAAAAATCCCTAAAATGCTAGATTAATTAATAAATTATAATAAAATTAAGTAAAGTAAAGGAAATAAATAATATTAATTAAGAAATAATTTAAAAAAACTGCAGCACAATAAAGCTATCGAGAAAACGGCGCCACAAAGCAGAACAATTAACAATACAGCAATTAAATATGTAAAAAAAAATTATTCACTAAAAAGCTAATTAACTAATAAATTATAATAAGTAAAGTAAATGATATAAAATAAATAATATTGATTCAGATATTATTTAAAAACTGCAGTACTATGACGGTTCAGAGTAAATGTCGAAATACAGCACGCTACAGTAATTAAAAGTAAGGGACAGCATCCGGTGGACAATCTTCCCTACAAGTTAAAGGAAAAATTCCCTTTCTCTAAGAACCGATAGCGCCGCCTGGTGGTTTCATTGTTGTTTCATGGTGCACATTTTCTCTCCCCAGAAGCCTCGACTACAAGCCCCTACTGTATTTTAAAGAATAGAAACCAAAATACATTGGAATATCTGGAAAAGAATGTTGTTTACTTCTAGGCTTTTTTCAAAATTTCATTTTTTTTTTTTTTTTTTTTTTTTTTTTCCATTTTGAAGAAAAGAACGAAGCCGCATTTGTTTTACAGATTTAATTGCTGTTTTATAATTGTTTTGAAGAAGATTATAAAATGTATAATAAATGATCCAGTTAATCCTGTGCATGAAAGTTGTTCAACAGTAAATATTTTCTTTCATTTGACTCGTTAACCAATATGTTTTTTTCTTCCTCGGCAATTTTTTAGTATTGAAAAATAAATTTTGACATGGAAATATATTCGTTATAATAACAAAATACAAGTATGAATTTTAAGTTTTAAACTACACCAAAAATGGAACTTTATTCAAACAAAATCCAGATCGCAAAAAAGAAAATATCAGATTGTATATCATATTAAATTTTTATGTTAATAGTTATTTTAGTTAAGAATTGATTTGATCCAAGTATACATTTAAAAAGAAATAGTAAATTAGAAGAATTTCTCCTTATTTTCGATTCAGTGTTTTAGTGTTAACTGTTTTTTAGAATAGTGTAATTCTAATTTTGCTAACAATTTGAATGTAGGCACCTCTTGATCTTGTGGCCCTAGGCTGAAGCCTAGTTAGCCTATTTGAAAATCCAGTTAATCCTGTGCATGAAAGTTGTTCAACAGTAAATATTTCCTTTCATTTGACTCGTTAACCAATATGTTTTTTTCTTCCTCGGCAATTTTTTAGTATTGAAAAATAAATTTTGACATGGAAATATATTCGTTATAATAACAAAATACAGTTCTCAGTATTTGTAAATATAATAATAATAATCATTGAAAAAAAAATCACTGATATATAAATTTCGTGTACTAGCATCTATTTCTGAATAAACTTTTAAATAAATTATATTTCATACATTTCTTTATAAAATGTCTTGAATATTGTTACATGACAATTTGTATAGAATATAAAATGAATGAGTACAAGAAATTGAATCCCAGTATAAAAATATGAAAATTTCAACAGCACGTGAGGTAATGCAATATTTTTTTAATCATTACACCTACAGTTAGTTATCAAGATAGCTGATAAATTTTCTCCTACTCCATTAAAGATCATAATTTGATAATAATCAGTTTAATATATATGAAGGAAATATAAATAAAATATAGGATGAAAAAGTATAATGATTTAAAAAGATTGTAAATGATGTATAAATATATTGTTCTGTAAACTGCATCACCATGTAAAAATATGGAATTTTAAAAGCTTGCAATTCTTTTTAAATATTAACACACAAAAATTATAATTAAAGTAAAAGAATCATAGATGTTACTTAGGAATTAATTTATAATTTTAAGCCAATGCATTTTAATTATCTATTTTTTTTTTTAACTCCAATATCATTCAACGTATTTAAATTCATTTTGGTGGCATAAATTTCGTAGGAATATAAAATTTCAATGTATTTATAACAAAAAAAAAAAAATCTGCCTTATTTTACTAAGAGAAACTTTCTTTGAAATCTACATCTAAGATATTTCTGTGAGTATTCATCTTTACTCCTCAAAAACAGGGTAGCAGGAATAGTGTGCAGAGCGAGTTCCTCCTAAATTTTCAGAGTAACCATTTCTTAGGAATGGTCTGGGAGGAATCGAGTGCGGCCAAGGATGAACGGTGCACCCCATGCAACAACAAAATGTAAATATTGATCTTAGTATTTTAACCCCAATGAAATGGGGTTCCAAAATTGGTTGAGGCTCATTGATTTGTTCCTCTCCACGGTAATCTTTAGTAAAAGGCGAAAGATTAGCACGAGTTTGAAGAGAAACCAGAGCATAAAAATTTTAACCTTTTGGCAATGGCTTATACAAAGCCAGGTTAGAAAAAAAGTGGTAGTTTAACTATAATAGGATTTCACGATATTTTTGTTTGTTTCGATAAAATGTGACACTTTTTCCTACTGATTTTTGCTCCATTTTTAAACTATCAAATACAGCAAAATTATTGGCAAAATGTTAAGCACTACAGTCATCCTGTCACTATGTTTTTAAATTAAAAAAATAACTTCCTCGCATGAATAATACAATACAAAATCATTAATCAATAAGAGCCTGCCTGCGAATATAATAACGATTAAGTTAAATTTCGAGATTAAAAAATTTGTTTGAGCTGAGATCAGCTAATATATAATTAATCTTTAAGAATCTTTCTTCTTTGATAAATGCTTATTTTGTTGTTATCGCTGTTTAACATTAGCATGCAAGAAATTATTTAATGGGACGTAATATAAATTATCAGCATTTTGCTTGAAATTTGATGCACATAATTCTTAGAATTATATATTTAAAAAAAAAAATAATAATAATAATAATAAGGTTTTTACAAGTATTAAAATTTAAAAAAATTATATATCTATATTTATATATAAGTATCAAATTTTGAAAATTACACTTGAAATGCAGTTCTAAAAAATATCTTGGGAAAAAGAAAATGACTTGCTTTTATATTTACATGCCATAATAAAACTAAAAAAATTATTCATTATTATTACTCCTTTATAGCAAAGTTTCTGTAAAGAAGAAAAACTTTTCAATGTATACAATAATAAACTGAAATGAATAATTAGATGGAAACCATTTATTAATAAATGGCGAATTACATTCGCGGCTGGATTTATCGACGAACTATTAAAGTAGGTGGCAGTGAAATCACAATTTTCAGCAACAGGACCAATTAAGTAATTTTGCGCGAAGAAAATATGTAAAATTTTGCTAACTGATTGGGTTTCTACTCTTTAAAATTGGGAACCACTCAGATCGAGTTTCGTCCATCTCCAAGCCTTGGCTTAGGAGTGCGATCATCAATGGCCGCGGACACCGTAAAGGTACCCAAATCAGCCAACTTCACGCTCAGGAAGAAACCCCAGATCACATCATCGTGGTTGGGTTTTCTGCGAGGTTCGGTGAGTGAACCTCTAATCATACTATAGAAATGATCCTATGAAGTATGATCTTAACGCTGCCTAGCTATTGATTTTCTTATATATAATAATACTTATTTCTTGTAGTGGTAGATAGTATCAAACTGATTTAAAGGTTTATGTTACTTTAATTTCTTTTGCTATTATTAAATCATAAACTATAGAGAAATTTTAATGCAGAACTGGAGTGTAAATAAAATTGTTCGAAAGTATAAATTGTGATACATCATTACAAAATTTTAGTTCAGACGATACAGAATTTTAGTTCCAACGAGGAACATTCTAGGTGTGCTAAAAGAAAACTTGTATGGCCTTTATATATATGTCCACTTTCATTCAGCTTTAAAGAATGGGTATGTTTAATTCAGTTTTGTTGTAGGCAAGATTTTGAATAATTTATTTTATTGTTTGATAAATTCGTGTCAAGTGTAATAAACCAACAATGGAATAATTTGACGATATTTCTTCCAGCAGATGGCGCTACCGCGTTATTTAGGGAACCTTACTCAACAATTTCTTCGTCCCAAACTATTTCAATAGAATAATTTAAAATGGAAATTTATCAGAGGGTTCTTAGCAAATTTCTTCTTTTTGTTATATACTTTTTCAAAATGCACAATTGTTTTTAATGGCCCGAGGATCGTAATTTGCACAAATTAAAATATTTTCATCCACAAAACATCAAAATCGGGGTAAGTACACGGAGTGCCTTGGTCGCGACTTCCAACCTGGTAAATGGGATTACGTAACGTGAGGTCTTGCCCTTTGCCAGTTATAAAAAATTTAGAAAATTTAATAAGAAAAACAATAATATCAATTAAATAACTAAAAGCAACAAAATATAAAATTAAAAAAAAAAAAAAGGAATTGAATAAAAAAAAAAAACAAGGGAAATCAAAATTAAAAACAAGAGGAGAAATTAATAGCAAAAACGAGCACAGACGGAGTAACTAAATAAAAGCACAGACATAAAAACACGCGAGATGCGAGAGAGAAAAATCCAGTAAGAAACCAAATATTTTTTATCATCTACGCACATTTGTCTTTAAGGACACTTAAATAACGCGTATTTTTTGGGTGATAACTTAGGCGCAAATAGCTATAGCATTGCTTTCAATTCCCTAAAAAATTGTATTAGCTTTTCTTTTTCCTGATGTTGCGGATGGTTTTGAATTATTGTTCCTTTTTATTCCAAGGCAGACGTAGATCGTAGAATTAACTAACGAAATATAAATATTAGAAGTCTGAAAAAAAGAAAAGGCACTTATTGAATATTTGGTTTCACCACTATTTTTTTTAATGCGAGGAATTTCTCATATATATACAAAGTGTCCATGTAGTTTACCTTGTACTCGCTTCGGCAGTACATATACTAAAATTGGAACGATACAGAGAAGATTAGCATGGCCCCTGCGCAAGGATGACACGCAAAATCGTGAAGCGTTCCACATTTTTTTTCACCTTTACTACAGCCACAACTGAATTAGCAAATAAAAAAAAAAAAAAAAAAAAAAAAATTATTAACAATATTTCATAACGGCGAGAAACAGCCAGTGTTTAAATGTTATGTATTCAGTTTACAGATATTTTAGAATAAAATGTTAAAATCCATTAGAAGAGTAAACTCCAATAAAAAAACAGAGTTATGCAGTAATTTTGAAAGCACAATCAATCTGTAAATAAATCA
Organism: Caerostris extrusa; assembly: GCA_021605095.1. NCBI lineage: Eukaryota > Metazoa > Arthropoda > Arachnida > Araneae > Araneidae > Caerostris > Caerostris extrusa. The sequence continues at coordinate 8,563 of BPLR01021209.1, read as the reverse complement.
TAAAATAACTATTAAACAGTCATTTAAACTATTTTTAAACAGTCAGTATGCAAACTTCATCAAATGATAGCCATATAAGAATTGCAGTAACAGATGGAAAAAATTGTCCCGAAAAGCATGAAAAGTAAATGCACTTACTAAATTTGCAAAAATAGACCAGAAATGCAACTCTACTATCCCTGAGAAAGACAAAGTTCTAAAGATGAAACAAAATGAGAAATTACATTCATAATTAGTTGATTTTATTTATCATTGTTGTTTTAAATTATGTAATATTTCATGTTTAAAACAGTTCTAAGATCTGTTTTAAATTTTTAGATATGCCATTGCATGAATGGGGTCTTTATCACAAAATTTAATATTCTTACATTAAATCTTATAAACTTTGTCATCTAAAATTTGTAATTTTTTTTTTTTTTTTTTTTTTTTTTGTCTTTTTTCCTTGCATCTTAAAAAACCACTTTAAAATCTTAAACCTCTATTTACAGTGGTTTACAAATTCAATGCAAGATATTTCAAAATACATATAAATAAATTACAAAATGTAGTTTTCATATTGCTAAAATAGTTAAGACATCGAAACCTATCTTTTATTTTAAATTACATTTTTAAATGATAATTATCTAATTTTCTTTAGTGTCCAAATACATCATTTTAAATACGGCAATTTTTGAAGGAAAAATTTAAATATAGCAATTCCTTCGTATGTCTTAAGCTTGCTGCAACTTTTCATACAAAACAAGAACAACTTTGATTTTCATAACGAGAAGTAAAATGTTGCACGCTACTACTAATAGGATTCTTATGTTGATTGAATTAATAAAGATAGTTATTGAAAATTAAGAATTATTTATTATGTAAGTTAATTATTAAAAATTTTAAGGATTTAACTAAGGGCAGATTACAAATCTGCGTTTTTAAGGTAGATAAAAGAAGTCTTTATCTTCTGCTTCAATTTCGCAGCAGTCCCATGATGGACCGTTTGCATACTGGCAGGTTCCGAAATATGAGATGTTTTCTTTTACGAGGAAGTGTTGTAAACCCTGTCTTAGTGTAGTGTTTGGTAGTAGTGTTTCGGTAGTGTTGTCTTTTTTTTTTTTTTTTATTTAGGGCAGTTAGCCCTACGCCCAAAGTTCTATAGTCATATTAGACTGGCACCTAAGGTTTAAAGAAAATTGAAAACCCATGCAGACATCCGACACCGGAATCGAACCCGGAACCTGTGGCCCCAGCGATATAGTAATAGTCACTCGGCCATCAGGCTGCCTTAATTATATTCAGTCAGTAGTATTATATATGCGGCCATCAGCATTCGTGGATATACGATATTCAATAATTTATTAATCTTATGATATAAATAAGTAATTATTATTATGATTTATAACGTTTCTGAGGTGTTTTTTTCATTGTAGGGTTATTTGCCACTCCCATTAGACTTTAAGGGCTCCTTTGCGGAATGAAGAGGAATCTGATTGTCCATGATTTTTTTTACATGCACATTCACAAGAAACTGTTTCAGCCTTATTTGATCGGTAGTGTGTCGGCCAAATACTTTCAGTCCGATCTTTTTACCGCATATTAAACTGAGAGAAAAATTATCCAGAATAATTAACAAAGGTTACAATTTTTGTTAAGTATTATCTAACACAATTCACAAGAAAAATGTATTTTTTTTTCCCAGTATGAATGACAACTTGGAAGTTGAGATTTCTTTTTCGTGTGTGTATAAAACTGCTTTGCGTATATATCACACGTAAAACCTTTTTTTCTAGCATGTATGAATGCGACTATCAAGATTATTTGAAATGAAAATTTCTTACTTCAAAGTTGGCACGAAAACAAAGGCCTTTCTACTTTTACCAACTTCTTACAACAGAGATCATCACATCGATCGTGTACTTTTTCAATTTCAATAAATGCTAGAAACTTCTCTTTTTTTATTTCAGTGTTATATTGCATTGATTGCATCTTAGTTGACTATTGTTTCAAATAGCATGCAGTTCTTCACCATTCAGATTACTTTGAGGGCATAAAAATGTAAAGCATTATTCACACTGGAAACCATTTTGAAATTTAATCTGATTGTCAGAGGTCATTTGCCTTTTACATCCATTTAAATACGGGGGCGGCTGAATTTTTCTGAGTTCATTAACTATATACACTTGGCAAAAAAATAGAAGCCAATATGAAAATTTAGTTTATACGCATTAAAATGCATATTAATATAGAATGTCACATAAACCACTAAGATATAAACTAAATTATTTGAACAAATTAGCATTGCTTAGCATTACTTCAAAATAGGGTGAAGTTAATCCTCATTGTATGTCATGGTCCTTCTAAAGACGCATTGAATTAACAGAGGATAGAAAATCGGCATTTTTACTGTGAAGATGCATTTTCACAGAATCTAAAGATCACCCATAGAGCCAAAATCAAAAATCTCTTTTTTTTAATCAGTACCTTTATCTTCATAAATGCAACTTTAAAACGTTTTTAAAAAAACTGATTATTAATTTAAAATTAGGATGGATCAAATGATGAAGTAATTAAATTGAATTTATTAATTAAAATTTACGAATTTATTAATTTGTAAATTAATTTTAATTTATTTGATCCCTCCGTGCATGTTATAGACTAATAAAAAATTTTCCCATGTCGATTTAAAAATAACAAAAAAATGTTATTTCACTGCAGAGTAAGAACTGTCCTGATATACAAAATGTACAGGAATTTGTACAGGAAAAGAGTAAATAAAACTGAGAATAAACAGTACTTATTGTACTTGCTTTTATTATAGAAACAAAAAACATGTATGAATTCACCAGAAACTACCTTTAGACAATTATACATATATGATAAAAGTAAAATTGATTTTTAGTTTTTAAAAAAAATAATGAACATCTAGTAATAGTTATACTCTATAAGTATTTTAAACAATTAGACGGAAAATAAATTAAATGTATTAATTTATATACATAAATTTAATTGTAATCTGTGTATTGCAAAATTTTAAACGAATCTCAAAAAAATATGAAATACATTAACGTCTAAAGATTTCTGACATTTTTTTTCGAGATGATCAAAAGGCAGACTATTATGAATATTCTATTACCAAAAATTAAGCTATTACAAAAAATGATTCAATAAGCTTTGAAACTATTTTATAGAACAAAATATTTTGGCATGTATAGAAGTAAACAAATTATGATTCCAGGGCATCCACATATGTACATTTTTTTATTTTCATTCTAAAAAAAAGGTGTCAATTTATTTCTAAAAATGGCCGTCCATTATTGCTTAACAATATTGAATAATTTATTAGAAATTGAAACACTGTTTAAAATATGTCTCTTAATTAATGTATTGTAACATTAAATGTATGAAAGAGGAACAAGTTAAAATGTATTTAAATAGCTAAAGGTTATAAATCAACAAATGTTAATTTTTTTTAAATAAATTCTTAATTTGGTTAAATTTACGCTTATTAAATTGCTTTACTTAATTTTAATGTATCGTTTTTTTTTAAATTATTCTAATCTGTAGAACGTATAAAATGTTTAATGCTTAGATTAATAAGTAGACTGCAGATTTCTTGCTATAAATAGTAATACCGAAATAAAAAAATGGAAACAAGCTTTAATTGCAAGTCAAACACTTTATTCAAAACATGAATACAATACAAAAACATGGCATTAAAAATCTAATTTTAGTAAAATACAATGTTAAAAATTTAGATAAAACAAAAGATTCCGAAAAATTTCAAAATATTATTCACGATACATGTCAACAATAATAGGCATAAAAAAATGAAACAATAACATACATGTATTTTCAGCAGTCTTTGATAAGGACAATTCTAATATTTTTAATTCAGAAATGCATAAACCGAATTTTTGAAAATAAACATTTCTTGAAACTGACATACTTCATTAAATCTGCATTAGTAGAAGTAATTTTAAACAAAGAATGTTATAAAGATGTATTGAAAAAAAAAAAAATCCATGCAAAAAATATTCAATATTTATTTACATGCTCACACATATAAAATTTCGCATGATATAGTAAAATCTATCTTAAAAAAATATATAGTATTTAAATATCAACTAAAAGACATTTATTTATACGTGAAAAAGCTCATATGGCAGCCATGATTGAAACCGTTAAAAGTATTAAATAAAAGTGAATATTTCCTTTAAAAAAAATATATAAGCTGAAAAAAGAAAGGAAGTTCTAGAAAATGTTAGTAACTAAAGTTGTTAAACACGATATTTTTAAAAATAAAAACTGCCTAATATAATAAATAGAAATTTTTTAAAACTTTAAAAAAAGAACTTCAGAAATAAACGTAGCATGGACTTACAAAAGAGAGGCATTATTAAAACTGAAATATTATAATGAGATTGAATTTATCCGCAATCATGGAGATACAAGATGAACTATACTAACTTCACATTTCTTCACTTTCTTTTCATATCCTCCGATACGATCATAAAGCAGTCAATTATTCAACTGATTTTTGAGTTTATGTTTAAAAAAAGTTATCTTTGCTCGATTGTGTCGAAACAAGAACTAATCCCAGTTATTCATTATTGAGTCGAGACACGAACCCGAAACCTGTGGTACCGAGGCACCAGATTTTTGTAAAGAACTAATGTAATCGATATATTTTTATTTATTTATTTATTCTTTATTTTTTATTTATTCTTTTATTTATATTTAATTTATAAATATATAAAAACAAATAAAAATAATTAAGAAGCAGAGTTTAGGAAAAAGGTTCTAGATTACTTCAAGTAATCAGAAAGAAATAGTCTAAAATAAAATGGAAGTAGAACGCAAGAAGAAATGATTGCGAAAACGCATTTAAAATAAGGCGGGATGTTGAAGTCAAGCTCAGCGCAGAGAGTCGTATTGTTTGAATTGTAAGCAATCCTCTTTACATAAAAATACCATCAAAAGTATAGTGCTATCATATCCAGGACTTTCCTGGGTCCATATAATATGAGTGACCTTATTTAATTTTTCTTTTTGAGAAACTGAAATGGAAAGCTTGTTGCAAATAATCTTAAAATATTAACTTTTGTATTCAAGCCATATACGTTTAAAATTTAAAACAAATCAAAAATATAAGCAATCCAACAATTTTAATTTAAGAACGGAAATTCTTTTTAAGAAAAATAAATATTATTATGAAATTAAAATAACGAATTGTATCTAAAGTAGATTTTTTTTTGTGTGTGTGTGTGTGTAAAGATTGGTTTGTTTGTCGCTCAACGGTCATCTTGTGCACACTTTAGGCTAAACAGACCGGGACCTTCAGTTTAAAGTGGATTCCGAACCACTACAAACATCCATGGCACCGCCGGGACTCGAACCCGAAACCTGTGATACCGAGCTCCAGATTTTTGTAAGGAACTAATGTAATCGATATTTTTTTGAACTATTATTGCTTTATTTATTTATTTTTTTTTTTTTTTTTTTTTTTATTTTTTTTTTTTTAATTTTTCACAACAATATAAGAAACCTAATTTTTAATTTCCTGTTATAAATTAAATTTCCTTATCTAAGCGTAATCCAATAGAATGGTAAAAAAATTATATTTTTGTTTAACAGGTGTTTGATCTTTGGGTAAAACGTTTTTAAGAAAAAAACGTACTTTTGGTTTATACATACATATCGCTTTAGATTCCGCAATATGCGGTATAGTGATATTTATGTATAGCATTTCATATGTTTATCAATGAACAAAACATATTATAAAAATATATAATTTTATATATAATAATAATAATATTTAGTATAAATTATAATATTTGGTCGATAAAAGATAAATATATTTCGACAAAACTGTACTTTGAAAGGTTCGGTAAAAAGTATATTTCTTCTCTAATATATTTTTCTTACTTTGTCCTTTTTTAATGTTCATAACTGATAGTTTACGTCATTGTGATGTACAGCGACCCTACCCTAACTTTAAAATCAGTGTGAGTGTACAACGAATCCTTCTTCGTCATTACTATAGATTCATTATATCTACCAAATCGATTGCATATTTATTAGGCAGAAATATATTAAAATAATTCTCCATTGATATTTATTTTGCTTACAATAATTGAACTGTCACTCAAACTGAAAATTTTTAAAACTGGATTGTTTGACATCTTTCTTTCTGGTGGACCGCTAGCGCCACCTATGCAATCGCAGAGGAAATTTTGAACTAGATAATGCACTGGCACGCAGTCGAAAATTTTGTCAAATATATTTTGCATATACAAATGTTTGACCTATGCTTGTTTTGAGCCTGTGTATCTTCAACGTGAAGGCTCGTGAACCCGTGTTTAAAATAAAAATGTTTAAAATCATGGACGACTCCTAATGGAAATGATATCATCCTAAATATATAAAAAGTTCAAAGTGATACAAATAAAATGACAGCCAACGTGGGCAGAGTATATAAAACACAGTCTTCAATGACCGACAGAAAGTAGGTATCATTTTTAATAACTTCTAATGCATGAATATCTTTATTTTCCCCCCAACATTTTACTTTTGATTACGAACTTATTCTGAATCGAATCAATTCTGGTGAACTGCTAGCGCCACCTATAGCACCAAAGACGACCTAATCAAATTGAAACTAGTTAATGCACTGACGCGCAGTCGTAATGTTTCTGAAACCTATTTTTTCTATAGAATGTCTGTCCCATGCATGTTTTGAGCCTGTGTATCGTAACCGTGAACCGGTGTTTAAAATAAAATTGTTGATCTCCTTATTGAAGTGATATCATCCTAAATATCCATGATACAAATTACCCAACGTAAGGCCGCGTATGAAGAAACACAGCCTTCAACGACTGACAGAAAATGATTTCATAGTATCATTTTTAATGAATTCTCATGTATGAATATCTTGATATTCCCGATCATTTTACTTTGATTGGCGATTTATCCTGAATCGAATAGTTCGTTTTGTCACCCTGATTTGCGACTTTACAGTTTTTTACAATTGATCTCTTTATTTATAAACTATTACTGTTTGAAACAAAAGTGTATTTCGTTTCAGAGTGTATGTATTTGACACATTCATTGTCGCTTTGTTTCATTAGTGTCATGCTGAAATAGATTCAAGTGTAAAACAAATTTTGTTTCTTGAATGTTTATTCAGCGAAACGTTGCGCAAATTGAGTCAAACATGAGTACTGGGCACGCAGACGTCTCGTCGAGATGCCGAGAGTCCATAAACTTGTAAATGGGCATTGTTGCAAGATAATTTCATCTTTATGCTTGGAATACAGATAGCTAAAATCTACTGGTTCCTGACAACAACTTTGCTGCTCAGTTGATCTTCAGATCAGCCAGTATTGCAATGATCAAGCCCACTGATCGTTTGCTTTCCGTAACCAGCATGAAAAAACCGAAAGTGGTAACAACCTGCTTTCATAAAACATGGGTTAGCCATTATGATTGGCACCCCCTAATTATTTTAACCGAAACCCAACAACCGTGCGAAAGTTTTCAAATTAGGTCATTTAAATAATTTTCTTTTAAAAAAAAAAAAAGAATGGTAGTGAGAAGCATATAAATTTTATTTAAAGTTTAATATTCCGAATAGGTGAAAAGTGTGTGCTTATTTAAATATGAAATATTTTTAAAAATAAAAATTACATAAAATTTTTTTTGTGCAACGAAATATTTAAGAGAATATAATATGAATATGCCTTGCCTCCCCCCTTCCCCCACACACACACGCAATAAAATAACAGAATGCAATGTTGATAATCAACACAAAAATGCATTTCTTGCCACAGTTTGCTAGAAAACGTCGTGCATTTCTGCACAAAAAATGAGATATTTCTCTTATACCGGCGATATGATTTAATGGTTAAATCAATAACATTTTCATAGGGCGAAAATTTTTTTAAATGGAGTTTTCTGCATTGCAGCGCCATCTATTGTGTTTAATACGAACAAATAGGATAAGTAATTTGTTTGTGAATAAAATGCAAATAAATTTTTCTACAATAACTATTTGAAACAAAATTTAAAATTTATTAATATTTTACATATGTAAATTATTGAACAATATGCATATAGTTTTTAAATTTCTAAAAATTTTGAATTATGTTGTTAAATATTCAAATTTTAAAACAATTTTATTTTTAATAATAATTTATAAATTATCTGTAATCTATCATTTGAAGGATTAAAGCAATTCTTTATTTCTCATTTATGACTCGAAATGAATTTCATAAGCGCATTTTTTTCCACAGAAAATCTACTGCTATTTTATATCTAGAAATATTAGAATTCTCACAAATAAGATTTGTTAGACAATATTTAAAAACATATGATATTTATGCATTATTACAATAAAATATGATATTATTGTTCCTTTTTTCCTTACGCATGATATATTTGTCTTGTTTGTTTTGCATTTTTGCGTTTTTTTTCAAAATTGGATGCAAATAATTTTCGATTTAATTTTAAAACTAAAAACACTACTTTTGCTTTTACAAATAGAAATAACTTATAGTAAACATGTAAGCCTCATTTTCTAACT